>CM022876.1:34178799-34194080 GCA_012654025.1 Pachypsylla venusta
AGAAAATCACAGTTGTGTGGCTTTTTTTTCTCTATTTCAATTTGAGGTGCAGCGGATTCAAGGAGATCTCTATGCAGTATTGCATAGCCTTTGGCTTCAATACTTCTCTCTCTCTCTTTCAATTTGATGTGCAGTGGATTCAAGGAGATCTCTATGCAATATTGCATAGCCTTTGGCTTCAATACTTCTCTCTCTCTCTCTCTTTTATTCTGGAAAACATCTGTGAAACCCCTTTTCCCTGTTTTTCATTCCAACAGAAAGTGATATTTGATATTCTTTTGAAAAATCAATATTTTCACTTTGTAAATAAAATGGAAAGGGGCGGCTTTCAACAGAACTTAGGATGAGAAATGTTTGCTTTTCTAACGGGATAATGATGTCTCTAACCAAATCATTGGAACAGGCTTTAATGGATTTATTTTTTCTCCTTTAGGAAGATGGAACAGATGGCTTTGGACACGTGACATACACACGTGTATCCAAAAAACCAAAATTTAAAACATTCAGGAAAAATGTCAAATTCACTGTAACAGAATTCAGAAAAAAAAGTAGAGACTTAGTTATNCTATTATGTTTATAAAATTACAACCGGGTCTCTCAGAGATCCATTCAGTGAGTGAGGTCTAACGTTCCAATAGGAATGTATGATGAAAAATAAAAACTTTAGCAGTGAAAATGGAGAGGTCTTCGAACTGTATCTCATATGTACATCTATCAGCCAAGCTGTCATCGAAAACGATGGATGCCACCTAATAATGATGGTGGGTTCTTACTGAATCAAACCTTTCATTGTGCTTCTCTGTGAATAGAGTGATTAGGGCTGCGTCCAACCTGCCATGCAAAAATATGAGGGCATGCAAAAATATGAGCTGTGCTGGAAAAAGTTATTGTACGAGTTCCTAAATCACAGTAGTATGCGGTGGCCATTATTATCCCTTGATGGTAGCTGAAAGCAATGTATGTAATATTCAGATTGACATCCCATAGATTCAATTTACTCTACAGATATATACGTATAGGATGCCACAAGTTTTCCTATGGCGTCAAAGCCGGGCAGAGTACCATGACCACAGGTCAATATATTGTCTGGTGGACAAGTGTCTCTTTTTCCTTGACAGGCCGTTACTTTAACCATTAACATTCTGTCTTTAATTTTTTCAATAATACGTGACATGGTTCTGGCGGACCCGTTTAAAAATCATGATGTATGAGAATATTTTGAAATCTCTGAGGCGTTTAGCAAATCGCCGACAGTTAAAATTTTGTGAGTGTCTAACTCAGTGGTTCAATGGGAGTCGGCTTGGATAAACAAATCATACCAGTATATTTTGTACTTTGTTAGCTTTAAATTTTAGGGGACTCCGCAAAAAAATAATCAGGGGCGGTGAGAGAGGTCACAAAGGCAAAATTTGCTATACACTGTTTAAGGGGTCCATTTTGTTATTTAGTATAAAAAATCTAAAACTGTGCCCCAAAATAGTTTTACATCTATTTAACTGATAAAAACATCACAACCCTTAATTTTGACCAGTTTGGTTAAACCAAATCTCATATTTTTTCCGGAAAAATAATGTCTTTTAGTAGAAGGCTGAAATAAGATTGTGATTTAAGACCTACAATGGAGAGTGTCCTCAGTGAGGAAAACTTATTCGCAAAATAATAATAACATTAAACCTCGTTCACAACAGGGCATGAATGAGAAAAATCTATTATATGAATAAGAAACAAAAACTGACATCTCATTTTAAAAAGGACTGGGTCTGGCAGACCCACCCCAGATATCCTAAGGTTAACAAATGTTAATATAATTTTATTTTTCACTAAACTGTGGTTATAATGAAATATCTTACATAAATTAACTGTGTAAACCTCAGTACCTAACCTGGGGTATACTAGTCCCATCTCAGACATACTATGGTTAACAAATGTTAAAACAATGTTAATTCTCATTATACTGTGGTTATATATTTTAAGCATCTATTTCATAAATTAATTATAACTTTGTACCGATCCTGGGGTCTACTAGTCCCATCTCAGACATTCTAGAGTTAACAAATGTTAAAATAATTTTAATTCTCATTAAACTGTGGTTATATATTTTAACCATCTCCTCCATAAATTAATTATACCAACATTTTTCTCAGCTCTCAGTACCTTCTCGCCGTGTGTGGTGGTTAAACCAACTAGTTAATCTCAACTCACTAGGGGACCAAAAAATCTTACAAATAACAAATTTGTACACACATAATATTTACTTGTAATTTTTTTCTCTCTCTCATCAGTGCAGGATAAAAAATTATAATTATTTCTTGTATTGCAGTTATGTCTTTTAGATTATTTTAACTATTTTAGTAATATCCCTGCTTTAAAACATAGTCGTGAAATTCTTGGATAGCATCTAACGATTGAAATGTATGCCCTAAGCAGTTTAATACTATAAACAGGATTAACGAAGGAAACACCACAGGAATAAAGAACTGTGGCCTATTCCTCAAAGCAACTTTGCACTCCAAACTTTGCACTTTGCACTCCAACTTAGTCAAATCAAGATATTTCACTGGCTAATAAAAGTCCCCCCTAATAATTGGATATTTTATGCTTCCAGGGTACGTAGAATCCAAAAATCGTATAAAATGTTGACTTTGACTACTAGTGGATAGTAAGTACACTGTAGACCTCATTCAATTTCGACGACTATGAAGAGAAATCGAGATGGAGAAATCATTTATTAACATCATAAATCATAAGTAAGTGTGAATGTTTCACTTTTAGCACCCGGCCCAATATAGCTCAAAAAATAATCAGCTGAATGATATTTCAGTTCATACCAATTTACATCAAAATCGGACATAGCACTCTAGAATAATCGTGCTAGAAAAAGACAAACTAAAGAAAAATGGTAATATTGAAACTGGGGGTTTCAATTTTACCATTTTTCTTCTCAACATTCGATAGGTTCTGGTACGAAGTATATAAAAATCAAAAATCTAATAAAAAGAAGTCAGAGAACAGTGTCGAAACCAGAAGTGATTCTTTTGCGAAAATCGGACAACACTNTGGGGGTGGGGGGTATTTTCTTTACAGTAGCTAGAATCACCATCAGTAAAATAATAAAACCATGTGCTAAATTAATATCAAAGTCTTCCCCTATTTGTGTGTGTTTCTTGCATGCTCTTTTGCTCCCCTTGTCAAATTATTAATGTCAAAACAATTAGATATAATATGGAATTTACTTTTAGTGCCTAAAAGCTATTCAGAATCCAGCAATCCCTCACTGAATTCTGTTGGTGTCTTCTGAGTCACCTATAACTTGTGATAAAATAATGCCTACCTATGCAGATTTTTATCAGATTTGCGATCTGAATTGAGTCTGACTTAAAAACAAATAATGAGTACACAATGTTTCCTCAAATATTTTATTGTTTTTATATTTAGGTACTTCCTCAAAATCTCAAAATAAATGAAATTATTAATCCACTGTCGCATGCCCAAAATTTTGTATGCGTTTTTCTCCGCGGCTGTAGATAATTCAGTCTATGAAAGAAAGCATTTAGGACACTTAGCAAGTGAATTCACTCCAATGAATAGCAAGTGAAAAATATTCGATACGTGAATACTAGNATGAATAGCAAGCGAAAAACACTTTATCGAAAAATATTCGATATTCGATACGTGAATACTAGTGGATCAAGATGATCCGGTGTTCATGTTAGTGTTGTAGTCATTTATAGAAAAAAATATCTTGAGCAAATTTAAAAAAAAATGATTTTTAAAAAACAAAATATTTTTCAAAATCCAAAAGCCCTTAACACCAGCCATAATATATCAAAATTGTACGTTTGCATACAACAAACCGCATTTTCAAAAAACACAATATTGGGTCCCCTGGGTTCCCTACCGGGGGGACCAGGGCCTCCAAAATCTATATAGGAAATTTCCTCCATGTCCTGAACATGTATACCAAATTTCGTCAAAATCGGATGAAAAATGTGGTCTGTATCGCGTAAAAAACTAACATACACTTATACATACATACAAATATACAAGTGCATTTCGAGATGTATACCAAGGTCAAAAGTGGAGTTCACTAACGTTCACAAATATTTGGCATCGAATAATATCATTGTAGAACATAGAGTCATGTGATTTTCATCATTTCCATCTCTCCCTGAAATCAGGGAGAAAATTCATTTACTCTGCAGAGAAAACAAAAGCACTGGCCTAGAAACTCTTTAACTGACTTCTGTGGAAACTTCACAGTTACCTCAATCTTTGAGTTGGCTGAAAAGATAATCCACGGCTCGAACCAGATCTGCAAAATCACACGATTGAATTTCTGAACAACGTCAGATACTGAATATCCTCACGTGGATACAGTCTAAATAATTGAGAGTACAATGATAAGCACAAATGAGAGTCCGAACAAAGGCATATCTCGGGATGACTTGATCAATGACTAAGATGACTATGCAAAGGAAAATAGTCGTCAATGATTATTTTCACACCTCCAAAACCTTCAGGAAAAAAACACTCGTTCATATATCAGCTATGGTAGATTTTTCAATATTTGTAAAGGCAAAAGCAATTCTACAGCCACGGGATAAGACACATACGAAAAAGGACCTCATTTATACTGCTCCAATAGGTATGATAAAAAGGTTTCCACTGTAACTTTTTGATGTGCCATTATTTTATGATAAAAACTTTAGGACTAAACCGGAGAACAGCGATGTGTAGAATGTGTGGAGGGGAGGAGACGGCTTCGCACATTATATTTGACTGCCCATCCGCGGACTTACAATGCTTCAGAACGCTAGGTTTTCCGGGTTGTGAACTCATAGAAATTCACTCTGACCCAATAGAGTCATTGCTGAACTTCATTAGGTGTACGGGAATTTTAGGGCTGGGTGCGACATACTAGACATGAGGATAACTAGTGGACGCAGCACTTGGAATTCCAAAAAAAAGGGCCACGCTATCTTAATATATAAATCTGAAATTTGTGTGTACCTATATATGAACGGTCCCATATCTTAAATTTTGTCGCGACAACATATCAACTCAAAGAGAGAAGTTTTAGGTGGCCATTCAGTCCTTATTTTAGGACATTTTCTGCCAAGTTATGGCTAGGTTCGAAACCGGGAACGGGCAAAATAAAATTAAAAAGTCAGAATGGCCTTGCCTCTAAGGCCCCTGGCGAAACGTTTTTTTAAAGGTTGCATTACACAGGGTAAACACAAAGCCATATCCCCCCCCCCCAATTCCATTCTCCTTGAAAAACAAAATAATAATATAAGAATCGTAGCGCAGTACGGGCGAAACAGCTACTACTCTACTACTGCCCTCCTCCCAAATTCAAATGTCCTTTAAAATAGCAATATAAGAACCGTAGCGAAGCACTTGCGAAACAGCTAGTAATTAATAATAATAATTTTGTGATTAATATCCAAATTCAGAAAGGGCGTCTTACCACTACTGTTCACTTATTATCCCGCAGCTAATTCGATATGGAATAAATAAGAGAAGTACCTAAATGAGACCTAAATTTTTACAAAAAATCAAGATCAACCTTCAAATCAGTTCAAGGCCAAATGTTTGCTTGAGCGATTTTTTTAAACAAACAGAAGAGACCGTCTTCATTTTTTTAAAGAATACAACACAATGAGCAATAATAATGGATTTAAAATCCATATTAATAGTATAAAAATATTTTAAATTTTGATGTATATCTACAGGGTGACTAGTAAAAATATATCTTAATACAAGACCGTACCCAAGATTTTTTTTCGGGAGGGGGGAATAACTTCAGTGATCTGACGGGAACTGGTGTATTAAACGTGGTATGATCGTTGGCTGATGGCGGGTTTCAACCACTTCGCTAATTTTAGTCGGATGGACAACTCACAATTAAGTGGAGTTTTAGAATATGGCCCTTAATCTCGAATCAGTTATCCGCAGGGGCACTCGTTCAACAATGTAGAAATGATTGACCAAGATTTTTCTGAGGAATTTCATCTGTGCTTCCTCTCATCTTTTCTCCAGTGTGTCGAGTTGGAGTTGCTCAGTCAATAATTCGTACTCAATATAGTGCGGGAATAAAGGATAAAAAATCATTCTCTTTTTTTAAAGAGGTACCTAATAAAACGGGCTTGCAGTCTCTCTAATGACCTTTTGGCAACCAAACAAAAGTTGCCAAAAGGAGTCCAAACTATGGATCCGTATTCCAGAACAGATATTAGAAGGGATTGAAATAATAGTTTTAGTGGTTCCAAAAGTTCGTGGCTCGACCAGCGACCACCGAACGGTTGGATTCGCACGATTTTGGTGGCCAATTCGCATCACCTCCCCGAGAGATAAGCATACCCTAAATCGTGAAACTTGTCATATTCTTATAACAACAGATTAGATTAGTGGTCACCTAAACAACATGGCAGACGTGCTGCTCAATCGTGAAACCTGTCATGTTCTTATAACAGCAGATTAGATTAGTGACCACCGAAACAACATGGCCGACACATATTTGGACGTGCTGCTCAATCATGAAACCTGTCATGTTCTTATAACAACAGATTAGATTAGTGACCACCGAAACAACATGGACGACAAAGGTTGAAGCCATTGAATCGTTCTTATTTAAAACCCCTATTGATGTGTCGGAATGAATTAACATAGAGAACTCTGCCACATGGGTTTATTCAAAAAAAAAATGAGAAGTTATACTTCTTTTAAAAAATAAATTTAATAATATTTCAAAAAAAACATACTACCTCACCCGGGAGTGAACTCAGAACCTACCAACTATGAAACGGGCCTTGCCACTGAGCCACAATTAATATGGATATAGAATGAGAAAATACAATATTTATCATTTTTTCATAACTAACGTCATCTGTGTTAATTTTGTGTTACACTGATGCGGTGATAAATTTTTGTTACAGGTGCTCGCGCAACTTAAAATTTCACTCTCATCAGTTTATTTATAACGCGCCTAAAGAAGTATAACTTAAAAAATACCTGTCAAAATTTTATATTTTAGGTTTTAAGGCGCGCAAAATCGAAGTGTGGGATTAAAAAAATTGGTTCGTCCGCCGCCTCTCTTACCCTATATACCGCATTTGCTACTTATGAAATTTGATATGCAGGCCCCATGTGGGGTCTAATTGTGCGCGGAAACTTTTCATCCCTGTCAGCTTCCTTATTATTTTTTAGTTTATTTTGGTTTATCATTTTCAATAATGAACTTTTGGAATCGTCACGAGATAAAAAAATCCCCCCCCCCTCAAAATTTGATATTTTATGTTTCAAGGTACGTGCATAGAATCCAAAAATCAAATTAAAAAAATCCGTTTGTACGCCGTGATGGGCACTTAGCGTTTACCACTTAGCGTTGACGGTAGGTACCATCTGGGGATTAATTGTGCCTCGAAGGCACCGTTTGCGGTTTTTGCCACTATTTAGCGGTTTTCAGTATTGCTGTCTAAAAAGAGAATGGTAAGAGCTAGAGATTTAAAATGTCAAATTTAGGGTCTAATTACGCCCCAGACTATTTTTTTGGGGGGAGAGGGTATTTTTTTAGGCAGTAAAATAATAAATCCATGCTTCACATTGGCAGAGTTTTGTTAGTAGCGATTCCAAAGGTTTATTATTGAAAATATCTAGGACTCGGACACCCAGTATATTCTTTGCTAAAGATGAGGGTTATTAAATACACACACAAAGGTTAAGGTTAGAGTGGATGGATAGACACAGCCTTTTCTCTGTGTTGACATAAGATCTGTAGGGGGGCTCCTCTCATTGTATATATCTACTATCTATTATAGATAATAATAGAGATATTGTTTAGATTGACACACAAAGGGGCTCTTCCCTTTTGAAGGGAGGGGGAAGGGGTGGTAAGTTTCATTCAAATGTCTTCAGTGAATAAACAGAAGCTGTCAAAAAAAATTTTTTAGAAAAATTATTGAAAAAAATTCATAACTACCTACGCCTAGTATTTTCAGTCTAAGGAAAAGCCGTCTTTTCCATCATTTCCATGTCTTGGAATTCAGATATAATCTATAACAATCAACAATCAAACTCATTGTAAATTTTTATTATTACCTATAGATTAGCCAATCGGCATCGAGATTCAAAGAGCCAAAGAGATTTTGAAATTATAAAAAAATAAAAAAGATACAAAAAGTCCTTATAAAGAAACCAGATTTTTTTTTTTTTTTTTTAATTGAAATTTATTCAACTTACAGAAACAAAATTAAATTTGAACACTTTACATATCAATTTAAATCAACTTTATAATAAAATCATATGACTCTGAACCAACATGATCTGAGCCCAAGAGATGGAACAAGAATAAAGGGTGCACTTCAACAATCTGGCACATGACTTTTTAATTTTACTGATGTTAAGATACCTATCTAAGAAAATTCAGATAAATAATTTAGTTTGCTCAGCATTCAGTATTCGGACTGTCATCATCAGACCAGAGCACTATCACAACATAGTGCCAACTTGAATCATTCATATTTATGCTAGCTTTTAATTTATTTAATTAAACTTTGAATGAATATTGTCAATTTATATTTATATTCGTATACTCCTTGTCAAGTTGTCATAGTTTATACGATAGATGTTTGATTGTTACTGTTGATGATGTTAATTTGGCTTAACGTCTCTTTAACATCTATTGGTCATTCAAGACGGGGGTTTTACCCTCCATTCGCTGGAAACTTGCAAACCAGCTACCCACATTGATCTCACCCAGCCTGGGTTGGGCCGGAAAAAAGAGCCAACGATACGTGGTGTTCCCATGCGGTCACCAATCCAAGTACTGATCACGCCCGACGTTGCTTCACTTCAGTGATCTGGCGGGAACTGGTGTATACAACGTGGTATGATCGTTGACTTAAACTAAATCATCACTCTCCCTTGATGTTGTTGTTAATGTTGATGCTTATTATTTTTGTTGTTGTTGGTCGTGATGATGTGTTACACCTTACAATATTGCATAATTCATGCATAAAAAAATAATTAAATTTCGGGGACGGCCTTGATTTGACCTATAAAGCACTGTTTCCTAATACACCCTGTGCGCAAGACGTAATAATAGATATGAAGGAAGTAATTTTACTGAGTCAGCATTATAAGATGATTGAAAGATAATAGGTGACAGAAAGAGACGAAGATATTGGAATGTCAGCGAATAGGATAGCGAGTTTCCAACAATGAACAATCTGTACAAATTATTTGCCTATCTGGTGTGGATAATATGAATCTTTTTGATCTCCCGGCGCCAATGAAGAAAAGAAAACCCGGCGGCTTTGCCTCTTTGAATAGTAATACTGATTGGTGCGCCTTTCAGCTATGTAAATCGGGCAAGTATAGATCGTGGGACAGCGGCGGAAATGCAATGCATTTGAAATACACCAATATCGAGGCACGGAGATTGATTTTTGCGGTTGAAACGGTAGGAATTTTGTGTGTGAAAAAAGAGTGCGATGGGTGAAAACAATCAGGAAGAAGTTAATTGAGAGAACAGAAAATAGAAAGGCAAAATTTTATCTGACGCAACAAATCAGTATTGCCTTTCAAAGGGGCAATTCCGCCAATTTATTTCTTCATTGCTGCTAGGAGATTAAGTATAAGTATTTTTAATAACCCCTAGGGCCTAGGGGAGATTTTAAATTCCGGTGACAGTTCCGAGGTGGTACGAGCATTTCAAGGTAAGAAAAAACTGTCAATATAGCATATGACTATTATTTTGCGGAATAAAAATATAAATATGATATTTCAAGCTTCTATGGAACAATGGGATTTTTTTGCACTGGATGGCGAGGTCATTCCATACAGCCAGAGGGCCGTGTTCATTTAAATTATGGTATTAAGAGGTTTAAAAATTTATTTTATTACTTTTCAAAAAGTTAAAAATGTAACCGTGTGTAAAGGATCGACTTATATGAAAAGGGATTTTTACATATTTTGGTTAAAGAATCAAAAAGTTTTTTGCGACATAATATGTCCAATGGGGTATACTTTGAAGATGATCAAAAATATTGATAAATAAAAAAGTTGTAACGAAATTCCCGTTATTCCTGCCCCCCTCGCATACACTCCCCAAAAAGGTATTTTTCTCGAAAAACAAAATATTTTTAACGTTTTATTCTTAAATTCAATTCAATATTAGTCTATTATTATTATCAATAAAATAAACCTTTCAAAATCGCCTACAGAAAAATATTTTTTTAAAAAATCCCACATTATTGTGGACGTAGGTATGTAAAATTGAAGTAAGAAAAGACGTCTGATTTTTACCCCTTTGGGTACAACAACACTTAACATAAGTATATTTTAATAACAATCATTAAATTTATTGTAAAACTTGTAGAAAAGGGTAAATATTTTCACAAATCAAAACTTTTTTTTACGGGATTTGCTGCAATTATTTCGCAAATTTAAATTCATTTTTTTTAAAAAAAAGAAAAGGTTTTCTCTCACAAAAGTCGGCTTTGTGGGTAAAGAAATTTATTTGAGTGGAACAATAATATAAAAGAAACAAACAAAATTGGTAATTTCTTGATTAAACCTTTTTTGTCACGGGATCTTAACCCTTTTTTTAATCGTGGGATCTTAAATAATATTTTTAATAATAAAATTTTAAATTAGTTTATTTATTTAGACAAACCGAAATATGAACAATTTCATTTGTAAATGGGATTCATGTGGAGGCAAACTTAAATAGGTTTATTTTAGCCAATAGCTCCCATGACTCAGTGGTCACTGCACTAGTCTTGCACTCGGGAGACCAGGGTTCGAATCCTGGCAGGGACAAAAATTTGTCTCTGTGGTTTGGATATTTTTGGGGCCCACTTAACCCCGTGAGGACAATGAGTAATTGAGTAGCTATGGAGATAAATGTGCATAGCGATCTGGTGCCAGCATTGTAGATTGTAGGTAAAGTTGAAAAATTCAAAGTGATTGGCTAATGATTGATATTGGAAAATCCTACAATGCAGCAGTGAGCAACAAAGTTGTGACATAATAACACAAAGAATAGCATTTGAAAAAAAGTTGAAAATAAATTAGTTTTTCGTTAAATTGGTTGTTTGATCCTCTCCTGAGAACATAATCAGAGCTTCTGTGCGAGAAATCAAATTATGAACAATTGCGGTGTCAATATTGCAGAAAGAGATTTTTTTTTTTNGAAGATTTAAGATCAAAGAAAGCATGGTGAAAGCTATATCTCAGTTAGCTATAAGAAGCTCCAGCTCCATCCTAAGAAACCATATCTACGGGCTAACCTAGTCATCATCCGACACCATATTTAAAATTTTGATCCGTTAAAGAAATTTCAATCTCATTTCCATCTGAAGCCACCAAAATCATCATCATCAGCTAATCAACATTACATGGTATCCTTTGTCAGTTTGGCAGTCTGCTGGTGAGCAGGAAGGCGGCTTAACGCATATCTCTCTCTTTGAGCTCCTACGATGTTCTCAGGAATTCAATAATTTTTCTTTCTTCTGAGTGACTGAGGTAAATATATTTAATGGGCTTTTATCTTTTTCTTTGATAAATACTTTTTTGACGGAGCCAATATCGTCCGGAATACGCCGTTGGAGAGTAATTCTTTCCAAGACAATGATTGCACTGCTGCGCTGTGGACGCTTTGGCGGCTTAATACGAGTATTCGTACCCACAGTTCCACCCTTTATATTTTTCACGCCAAAAAATAATTTATTCTTTTGGTTTATCGTATTATTATATAAAGAGTTTTTGGAAAAGACCACGAAAAAGCAAGCATGTAGAATCCAAAAATTCGTAAAATGATAGAAAAGTAAGTTGTTTACAGTTACGGTAAAGTTTTTTTTTTTACCGAACAAATCCTATAGTTTTTGACGGCATAGAAATCAAAAATCAAATAGGTCATCAGAATTATAAGAAAAAAGCAGAATGGAAAAACCTGAAAGTGATCAGTGTTCTTTGTCTGTTTTCAAATTCGACATATGAAAGTTGCGTTTTTTATAAGTCTTTTTGTAAAAAGATTTTGAAGAATCGAAAACAAAATTTAATTTTTAAGAGGGAACCACGAAAATTTTTCAATTACGATAAAATAAAGAACCGTTGACCCTAGACACGAAATCCCCATGCATAATCAACTGAGCTAATTGCTTGGCATCCATTTATATTTAGGCTTAGTTGTTACCTTATTAGAAAAATTTAACAAACCCATGTGCACTGTTGACAGAAGAATTCTTCTCTAGAATTGCAAAAAATAACAATCTTTGCATTTTTCATATTTCTTCTTCTATAATATAACTAATATGTTAAGAAATATTATTTTTATATTATTTGTTTAAGAATTATTCTTCCAAACCGGTTGTTGACAACATTATGAGTTGACAGAAGAGAGTTGAACTGGTTTCAGGATCAAAAACACAAACATTGTGTTTTCTAGATTTATTTTAACTATTTAATACACGCTATGAGATGTACATGTGACAATAAGTTACATTCATACTGAGCTACAACTACAAATTTTATTATACTTTCTGTGCCCTGTTCCATAAAGTATTGAAAACAATAAATCTAGGTATATGAAGACATTCGAAATCATATCAAAATCAAATGAATTTCAGAAAATGCAATCAAATAATAATGACGAATTGAATTAAAGAGACGAGACGTTAAAAAAGAAGAAAAAAACAACAACGTAAAAGTGAATTGCATTTGACGACGCGACGCGACGTAAGATTGTCACATTGCTAGATATAATGAAATTTCAATTAACAAGATTCCGTCATTAATGCAGAATGTGAGCTCGAAACGTTGACCCTCGACACCAAATACCCATTAATAATCAACTGAGCTTATATTTGGGCTCATTCAATTAATAAAAGATATAGTGAGGAAGTACTTGGCATCGTTTTTTTATTTTATTTTTGTTGTTAGTGAATTTTGGACCCACTTAGTTGCCACTCGTATGCCAAAGAGGGAGAAAGAAAAATCCAACTGTCCAATCTGATGGTTTCCAATAAGCGGTGGCCATCAAAATGATAAAGAAAAATACATAATTCTTTCATCAATCAATTTTTTTCCCGATGTTGGTTGGTGGCCAGAATGCCGGATGTGAAAAAAAAAAAAATTAAAACTATTTTTATTTATGTCTTTTTAACATCTATTGGTCATTCGAGAGGCGAGTTTCACCCTCCATTAGCTGGAAACTTACAAACCAGTTACCCATATTGACCTCACCCGTCCAGCGTCCAGCGAGGTTTTAACAAGTAGGTATCCATGTAGGTTCAGGACCTCGTAATGGTGGCTATTTTTCCAGCACAACCCGAACTGGGTGTGGTCAATGTAGGTTGCTGGTTTTGTAAGTTTACGGCGAATAGAGGGTAAAACCTACGTATTAATGACAAAGAATATTTTTTTTCCATTATTTCACGCCAATATCTTTAGTAAACCCGGGAAGATGTCGCAACCCGCAAGTAAATTTCTCCTGAGATTTGGTGCCGAGGGTGCCCCAAATTCTACATGAATATTGACCCTGTATTAAGTATATTTGAACTGAAACAAAGGCTGGTGTTCCCCCTCCACTTTTAATAGATGTGATAATAGTGATTTTTAAGGGTATATTATAGTACAAATAGAAGTGAAAGATGGATTAACCCTTCTCCATAGTCGATAACAATTAGAGACGGTGAATATTGAACTAACGAAACTTTTTTTTTTTAATTTGGCTTAACGTCTCTTTAACATTATAACATCTATTTGTCACTCAAGACGGGGGTTTTACCCTCCATTCGCTGGAATCTTGCAAACCAACTACCCACATTGGCCTCACCCAGCCTGGGTTGGGCCAGAAAAAAGAGCCAACGATACGTGGTGTTCCCAAGCAGTCACCCATCCAAGTACTGACCACGCCCGACGTTGCTTAACTCCAGTACTCTGACGGGAACCTGTGTATTCAACGTGCTATGATCGTTGGCTAAACGAAACTTTGGAATGTGTTCCGTCAAGTAAACAATATTTTTAAATCTTTGAATAACATGTTAATTATAAGTGTTAAAAATATTAACTTTTAAATAAATAAAAACAAAACACTTACCAAAAGCACTATTTACAATTATNGTTGTTTTTGTTGATGTTGTTGCTGTTGTTGTTTTTGCTATTGTTGTTTTTGTTGATGTTGTTGCTGTTGTTGTTTTTGCTATTGTTGTTTTTGTTTTTGCAGTTGTTGTTTTTGTTTTTGTAGTTGTTGTTTTTGTTGTTGTTGATGTTGTTGCTTTAGATATTGTTGTTGTTGTTTTTTAAAAAAATATTATAGGTCACGTGCAAAGTAGAGTATTTTCATTAAAAAAAAATTGAAATTTCAAGAGGGTGGGTCTGGCCCCCCCGGGTACGGCCTTGAGGCAATCATCAGACGTTTAAATGAAAATTGTGGAGTTAAAACTAGATTTGACTTCGTTTAATCAACTTGAATTCTTATTATATCAACAGATCTGACCTAAGCCTATAGAGCAAGGTATAGAGTGATTTATTATTCAAACAAATCTCTTAATCTGAACTTGTGGAAATAAATTATAACTGAAGAAGAATTTCAATTTGGTTGAACATTATGTCACTGAGTTATTTTTTATAAACCAATGATTTGCTATATGGTATTATTTCTAATGTGGTATCCTCTGTCAAACTGAGTGCGATCAACGCGGCGTTGATAGCAAAGTTCAGGTCACCCAAAACTTTACTGAATTATTTAAAAAAATAGTAATTCTACAGCTAGGCGTAATGAAATATACGATTCCTGGACGGGTCCAAAATTTTATAAAGGTTTTTCAAATTTGGGGGTATTTCAGCCTCCTGAGGACAATTGAGTTGTATTTGACAAGTGGTAGCATTATAAGGAAATTGTTAAAGTGTAGCTTAGGCTTAGTGATATTAAAGTGATTGTTGACACAATTTTAGTGGGCAGCATAACAATATGATGCCCAAAGAAGACTAAATATGCATTTAGTCTTCTTTGGCTCATGATTACTGCTTTCATATACAATATACAATACGCAGATTTTAAATTGTAGTACATTATTAAGTAGTGTTTTTGTTATTTTCATTTGTTCTATTTGTTAGTTCTACAAAGTGTTTCAAATGTTTCTTACTTCAAGATTCATTGAGTAGTATACATGTTACGGTAAAAGTAGATAAGTGGTGATTGTATACAATCACCGGTAAATGTAGGAAATTATTCTCAAGAATGGTGCAAGAGTTTAATCGAGGCATGGCCGATC
>CM022876.1:34216418-34246941 GCA_012654025.1 Pachypsylla venusta
ACACCTAGATGAAAAATAAGCAAGATGTCCCTAAGGTCCTCCTTAAATTCAGACCAGGGTGTCTCTCCGAGAGAGATCTGAGTGGTGTTAGAGGTTGGAATCTTAAACTTATCAGACTTGGATTAGATGTTAAAGTTGGTACGTTGGAGAAACCTGGTATTATAAACCCCGAGTAGATGGAGACACTGTTGAAACGGGGATTAGACAACTGTCTGGTACCGCACCAAGACGTAAAGATGTTTTCGCCACAGATCGACCGACAAGGCATGACAATTTCTAGAGGAATTTCCCGCTCCGCCCTTAGAGAGACTACATATATTTTAACTATTATACAGAAATGTGTTAAATGGTAAAACATCACTTAGTGATGGCCAACTGCTGCCACTCAAAAGTTTTTTTTTTTTTACCAAACGAAGTGAG
Source organism: Pachypsylla venusta (assembly GCA_012654025.1). Lineage (NCBI taxonomy): Eukaryota > Metazoa > Arthropoda > Insecta > Hemiptera > Aphalaridae > Pachypsylla > Pachypsylla venusta. The sequence goes on from CM022876.1 coordinate 34,216,839, forward strand.
GTCTAGTTTCAAAAATACCATTCTTAAACGTCTAATTGTCTGTCTCTTCGTTCCACGTCTTGATGGTGGAATTAATTGAATTTAGGTGTAGAAGTCAAAAAAATCAAGTTTTTGGGCTACCAGGGACCACATGGCAGGTATTATTTGAGTGAGGTCTACAGTTCACAGAACAACTATAGTACAATATAAAACAAATCAATATCAGACGGCAGAAAATGTCTCGTTCATTAAGAGTCTCGATTTTTTAAAGGAGTGTTCACACTAAGCAGTGACAGTGCCGGGAAATGTTTTTCGCTGATTGTGAGCTCACAGTGATGCACTGTCACGTGCCAGTCTAGTATAAACATGTTCCTTCAAGTGCCTGGAAGAATATTTTTAGTTTTTCTGGGCGGATCACTTGCCGGTCACCAGCACTGTCACTGCTTAGTTTGACTGCTCCTGTAAGCAGTCACTAAACCAAAGAAAATGTCTCTTATTATATAGAGTACAACCAGCAGACCCTGTAGGGCTGCTTGTCTGCCCTGAACCGGTCGGTCATTTTATAAATTCAGCCAAGTGTAAATTGAACAAACCTCAAAAAGTCGTCCATTCTATTTATTTTATATGGCTTCGATTTCACAATGGAAACAGGGGACCTTCAATTTTTAACCCGTTAGAGGTCATTTGTAGGAGAAACTTCCAAAGAACTGATGTAATAAAAATCCAGGATTCTGAAGACCAAACGAGGAGTCCCTTTAACCTGTTAGAGGCCACTTGTAGGGGAAACTTCCAACGAACTGTTGTTATAAGGATCCATGTTTGTGAAGACCAAACGCGGAGTCCTTTGAATTCGTTACAGGTCACTTGTAGGGGAAACTTCCAACGAACTGTTGTTATAAGGATCCATGTTTGTGAAGACCAAACGCGGAGTCCTTTGAATTCGTTACAGGTCACTTGTAGGGGAAACTTCCAACGAACTGTTNATATAAGACAGCTAGACTAGGAAAGTAGGAATGTATTAGATATAAATATAATGGTAGGTACTACTATTATATCTAATGATACTAAGCTGTTAGTTTATTTTGATAATTTGGGATAAGTTTTATTGTAAACCATAGAGATTCTAGTAAATATAGACATAGGTAGATCATAAAAATATGAAGCACATCTGATAATCCGGCGGCCATCTTAATTTTAACAAACTCCGATATTCGATAATTCTGAATCAGCAAATCAGCATTTTAATCTGCTTTTCGATGAACGATGAGTTTTTTTTTGTAAACTTGTACTTGTAAAGTGAAAAGTTTTAATAAAGAAAAAGGAGAAGACTTTTGGGATTTACGTTTGCATTTTAGATAATTTATATTCATTATTTTCATAATTGATTTCAAAAAGATTGAATAATGGCCGTCTCTTCTAAAGATAAAGATTCGTAAGTACTGTTGTATAATAACTGAAGTAGTTTCAGAAATCACGTTACCGGCTTTTTTCTTACGGTAAAAGACCGCTTTCATTCATTCTGATCCAAATCTTGCAGTTTGTTGTTTTGTAGAGATCTCTATCGTAAGTTGGAAGGCAGCAACATTGATATCCCAAATCTTGCTGTCGATTTGTCTCTAGTTGCTAGATATTTGGAATTTCAGATCCTTTAATTTTTCAAAGTCGCAGCGAAATAATATTAATTTAAATGATTGGTATTGGTATAAACTTGCTTACAGGTCCATAAGCAACCTAGGTAAAAATTTACTTTAGTGTTCATTCGGAAAATTACTTTCTTCTGACAGCTGAATTCAAGTGTAATTTTTTTGTTGTAGGTGTCCCCATATAGAGTCGTGGTCGTATATACGTAACATACCGTAAAACATCCGCTCATGTGTATGAAGGACATTATATATTTGATGTATACGGCCATGCCCCAGGTTTCTAATCTAGTAGGTCTTAAAGAATCAGTTCTTTTTACCGTATTATCAGTCAAAGTATTTTTTTCTTCAACTCCAAGAGTTAATAGTTATTTCCACAGTGGATGAACACTATAAGCAAAACATAGTTAGGGATCATTGGAAGTAAAGTGCAGAACAAAATATGGGTTGTTCTAAAAAAATGTGAATGGGAACCTTCCATCGTCCTGATACACATCTGCACAAAATAACCTGTCGCAAGCCTGTTTGGAAATATCTTGAAGGGAAAGGGGCATGGCTGGATTAACAATAGTAGCACTTGTAGCACATGCTACGGGCCCCGTAGCATGTGCTACAAGACAACTTACACTTGATATTTCGACATTTCTTGGTTGATACACTAGATATTTCGACATTTCTCGGTTGACAATTGAAAAAACATCGGTCCCCGCGGAAGGTTAATCCGGCCCTGGAAAGGGGGAGATCTTGGATCGTTCTCCAAGATCAAGTGCCTCCTTAGCAATAAGAGTCTTAACGGCCTGATGGTTCATTTGAATTTATTTAACAAAACATAAATTTGTTGTGTTTTAAATTATTAACATTTCCCGACTCCAAATCCGCCTTCGTAGCCTTGCTCGCTAGGGTGCATCAAAAACATTTTGATGTTGAGTAATGTTGATTAATTTTATTTGCGCTGGAGTCAGAGTCAGTTTTAGTTATAAATCAAATAAAAAGTGCTTTTTAAAAGTAGTAAGTGTCATAATGCAATACTTAAAGCCATATTATTAGAAAAATATAAGACAAATTCTGTATTAAAAATTTAAATACTATTTCTACTTATTTATTATTTTTTTTTTCAGAAGTTCCACAAAGAAAGACGAAGTCAAAAAATCTTCAAGCAGCAATGATAAAAACGATAAGGAAGAGAGAGGGAGAGAAAAAGAAAGAAAGAAAAAATCAAAATCATCTTCTGGGTCGAGCAGTGGTTCAAGTAGTGGAAGTAGCTCTGGCAGTAGCTCTAGTTCCGGTAGCAGCTCAAGATCAGGAAGCAGTAGCTCATCTGGAAGTAGCTCAAGATCATCTTCATCATCTTCTTCCAGTAGCTCAAGTGATTCCAGTGCTGCCAGAGCCAAGTTGAAGAGAAAGTAAGTGTTTATGTAACGACATTTTTCTTGAAAAGGAACATGAATTTGATATTAGTTTGGTAGTTAGCATGTAGATACCTAGGTATTTTCAGTACCTAATTAATTTAATTTCATTTATATCTTTGTTGTTTTTTAAAAAAATATTTATTATTTACCCATTTTTTGGTTTGAAGTGCATCTAGACTTCTAAAACGCAAAGCACAGTTGGTATACTGACTGACTCATAATCAACCTAGCTACACGATGGTTAAACGTCTCTTAAAATTTGAAATTGAAATCCCTTTTAGTGCTTAAGAAAGGAAAAAAATCGGTAGATCTAGTGAAAGTGAGTTACCGCCAAAAATAATGTTTTTAGCGACATATACAGGGTGTTTGACTATAAATGGGACCCCTGAATATGGTGGGTACCTGAAATCAAATGGAAACATTTTTTACGAAATTTGTTTGTGAGCCAAACGAAGCATAGCCGAGTTACAGGGTGGAAAACGTCATTTTTGGAGAACTTTCAACGTCGCTTGTTGGTTCTGTGTGACCGAACAAAAAAAAGATGGACCCTAAATCCTAGTTTTTGATGGCGATGATTTCAAATATTTCATCAAAATTATAAAAAACAAAAGCAAAATGGAAGAAAACCTGAAAAGTGATCAATTTTTTTTTGTCTGTTCTCAAATGTGATTCGACTTATGAAAAGAGCGTCTATTTCTAAGACGGTTTGTGCAAATTTTTTTGGAAAATTTTGGAAAAAAGAAAGAAAAAGAAAAAAAAATCAGGCTTACTTACTAGATTGTTGCGTAGTGTTTTATTGCTTAAATTTGATTACACTACATGTCTCCTAACTAGTAATTCTAAAAAAAATACAAATTTTGGGATTACCGTTGAGGAACGTGTAAAATTACTCTTTGAAGGCTCTCAAGTAACTTCTCATTATATCAAGTATGATTTATTTTTCACTGCGGAATTTAGTAAGTCATATTGAATCGGAAGAAATTAAGTCTGACGGACTGACCTTTAATAAATAAAAATAATGTTAATTAATGCATTTATTCTCGATTTCAGATCAACATCCCCAAAACGTAAACGTCGTGAAAGATCGGCTACTCCTAAACCGGTTCGAATTCATATTGGTCATTTGACTCGTAACGTGACAAAAGAACACGTCACAGAAATATTCGCCCATTATGGAAGCATTAAGACGTGCGAGTTCCCCACGGAGCGACATCATAATAATATGAACAAAGGGTTCTGCTATATGGAGTTCAACACACCGGAGGAGGCGGAGAATGCAATGAAACACATGGATGGGGGTAAGTACCTACCGAATCAAATTCCGTCTAGTTTTTACACAAAGAGTTACACAACAAAGGGTTCTGCTATATGGAGTTCAACACACCGGGGGAGGCGGAGAATGCAATGAAACACATGGATGGGGGTAAGTACCTACCGAATCAAATTCCGTCTAGTTTTTACACAAAGAGTTACACAACAAAGGGTTCTGCTATATGGAGTTCAACATACCGGGGGAGGCGGAGAATGCAATGAAACACATGGATGGGGGTAAGTGCCTACCGAATCAAAGTCCGTCTAGTTTTTACACAAAGAGTTTACTTTTGTACCATGATAACTGCCGTACGTTTAGTTTTATTATACCCCAAACTTCTTACTTTTTAGTTTTTCAAACGGAAGATCTCGAAAGCCCTATGCAGAATAAGATATTTTTTGCGGAACTGAGCGCTTTGTACAGTCCAAAGAACTACTACAAGTAGTTCTCGTGGTCGAATGCAATCCGATTGATGGGGGAGGGGAAGAAATTTCATTGTGTACTTCAACAATGAAGGTGTTGAAAACCACTGAAAAATGATCCGGGCGCTTGATCCAAGGATGTTAGGTTCTAAAGTCTCTAAAATATTTTCCCGGATGTAAATAAATATTTCCTCATAATGATTTAGATAATATAATACTATATCTTCACTTGACTGTAAAAATAATAAAGATGTTGATTAAAGCTGACTAGTTCGTGTTCTCCTGAGCACATCATCAGAGCTTGGTTGAACGACTTACTGAAGATTGGGAGTTTTTGGGACTGTTATTTTATAAATGCCACTTTTGTCGATTTGTTTTATAGAATCTTTGTGGTTGAATAGGATATTTTTTTTATTTTCGGATTATAAAAAGCTATTTTGACTCTCACTTTGTTTCTCAATTATCTTAACTGCTTTGTAGGATTGTTTGCCCAGAAATATAAGGGATCTCCATAATGTTGAAGGAGTTCGTTGCCGAACATTATACAGATATATTTGGGTGGTATATTTTCTCGAGATTTGGTTATACAGTTTTACTATGGTTTTAACTGGGTAGCCATTGTTTTTGCAATTTCAATAATGGTGTTAAATCATTTTGAGTGTCATCATTGTTCATAGGAACATCTAGCAATCTGTGGGTATAGGCTCTGAAGGCCACCATTTTATGGGTGTAAGGATGAGTGGAATCGTAGGGGATTTCCTGATAATTATGGTTCAGTCAGGTTCTAAGGAAGTGTGGCTAAAACTTTTACTTTTTTCTGAGGTGTTCGGCGAAACAAACCCCCTCAGGCGAGGTAAATTACGCAATAGAACACATGTCCAAGTAATATTGGCGTATCTGACGATATACCTTATAAATCATTTCAGGTCAAATTGATGGCCAGGAAATTACCTGTGCTCCTGTTCTCATGCCAACTCCACGTATCAGAAGAAGTCCTATAATGCGTGGTCCACCAGTAAGATGGGGAGGTGGAGGAAGACGTCCGTCACCAAGAGGATTTAGAGGACGTCCACGATCCCCACCTCGTAGAAGATCTCCACCAAGACCTGCACCGCGTAGAAGATCTAGATCACCTGCAAGACGACGAAGATTCAGCAGGTCCTCATCTAGCAGTTCCCGCTAGAAAGGACATTCCATGGATATGACATAACGTTGATGTGGCAGTAGCCACCAGCACTCATGTCTACTTGACAAACACTGACGTTGAACAGTGGTCTTTATGGACTGACTTGTCTGAGATTCCACGACATTCACGCTGTTTTCAGACCAAAGAAGTGTACAGTCTCAAGGAATCACTCCAAAATAATGTACGAAATACATCGAAATTTACACATATTAAAAAAAAAAAAATGTTGAAAAGTGTTTCCTCATAGTTGTTATTAATAGCTTACTTTCAGTTTTTCCTTCTTTGTTGTCCAAAGGTTTGCCATGTAGGTGAACCCTCTGTAAACGACCCCTTAGAATGTCACAGAAATAACTTCCTTATCAAAGGAAAGCAACTTACTCTTAAAGTAAATCAGATATATTTCGTTACATTTGTCCGGGTAGTTTAGAAATTATTGCGAAAAAAAAAAAAAAAATACCGTTAATAGCGCCCCTACGGAGAAGAGTGTGCTTCTGTTCGCAATTTTCTATAGAATGAACCCACTTTAGAATTTGACGCTGAGATTTGGTTGCGCCCTGTTCAATTATGTTTTGTGCACAAAAAGGCGTTAAATAAACTTTTACATGGTTTGCTTGTTATGTACGTAGAATTTGTGTGCGAGTGATCTTTGATTGATCAACTTTTATAAACTATCCTTGTTTATATTTACGTCCATTTTCGATAAAACGTTGTACTGCTAATAGTAGGCCTGGCTAATGATATCGCGCGAGAGTTTACAAAACAGCCCAAGCTCATTAAATTTTTAGGAAAATAGTTTTCAGTTTCTTTAAAATGATAAATGTAATATTTAAAAGTAACATAAATAGTTTATAAATGTATTTATTCGCTTTTGTTTCATTTTTCCAATTCAATCCGTCCAAAGAGAAAAGGCCTCAGTCCAAAATTTTCGAGTGCTCATATTTTACGCTGGGTAATACATAAAATCGGAATATTTAATAAGTAGTTTAGTTCTATTTTTCTAAAGTTAGTTATATTTTAATTATTTTTTAGCATGTCAACTTACTAGAGTTAATCAGTTTTGGGACTGACGTCCTTACTCTTTGGACCCGTATTGGCTGAGACACTATATATGATACATCCCTTAATTCAGGAAGCAAGACGCTAGATATTCTTGAACTTGAAAAAAAAAAAAAAAATCTTGTCTCCAAAATCGTCAGGCCTGAAATGTTACAACTACCTCATTTGGTAGTTGTAACACTTCAGGAATCGTGTATAATATCTATAAAACACAACACGCAGTTGTTTTACTGACTGACTCATAATCAGCTTACCTCGATGATGACTAAGCCCAGAGAATTAAAATTTCAAAATGTTTGATTTTTTGAAAAAGGAAGGAAAATATCAAAACTTCAACAGGGATTATTGCCAGAAATAAGCTTATAACCGTTAAAAATAAACGACCCAAATGGTTAGAGAACCTTTCGTAAATATATAATCCACTCCATGTTGGTCGCATCTCAGATTCTCCGATAGACTGAATTATTTTGACCAAAAAGAATTCTACAGCCATGGTATAGGACGCATACGAAGTTGCAGGCAGGGCATCAGATAATCATCTTTTATACATTTTAGGTAACAGCAGTTGTAACAATTTATATCTAGTCAGTATTCTCGGTAATCGACATCTTCCGGAATTTTGTCGCTTCGGTAGAATCGAGCCACACTAATGTTGCACAAGGTCAGTCCGACCAGTTGACTGAGGGACATGGATTATGTTTCATTTGTCATTTGGAGCAGACCAATTGGTAGCTGCTTTAAAAATAAATGTGACGAGAACTCGAGAGCTACATTTGGTTTCTCAAGGCTGGAAACTGTATTTATACATATAACCCGCTGTAATAAACGTAATTTCAACTTCTTATCTTGTTGTCATATTTATGTTAATTGATTAATTACATGTGACTCCAGTCTCTACTGTACCTACCCGCTAAAAAGAAATGAAATGATGTTTTGCTTTTTATCAAACTCAACTGGAAGTATATTTATCAGAAGTTTTTTTTTTTTTAATTTGTCTTAACGTCTCTTAACATCTATTGGTCATTCAAGACGGAGGTTTTACCCTCCATTCGCTGGAAACTTGCAAATTAGCTCCCCACATTGACCTCACCCAGCCTGGGTTGGGCCGGAAAAATGAGCCAACGATACGTGGTGTTCCCAAGCGGTCACCCATCCAAGTACTGACCACGCCCGACGTTGCTTAACTTCAGTGATCCGACGGGAACTATTTATCATAAGTGATTAAACTTATTCGAAACTGTATCTATTCGCGTCTGAAATACGAGTATATCAGAGGTCCAGTTAAAATTCTAACTTTGTGATGGTAAATTTATGCTTGCAACTCTTATTATTTGTTCTCTAATGGGTCACTTACTAGTTATCGTGTTGTATGCCTATTTAATTTGAAGTTATTTTCCAAGTTGGTCCCAACCGCCCCCCCCCTCAAATATATTTCTCTATCCGCCACAGATAATGAAAACGTTTTGTTGTCATCAAAAGTTTAGACTGTTTGATCTGGTTCAAAATAACGTTGGCCAGTAGATGCCTCACGCATAACTTGAGCGTGCCGCCCGCCGGTATGAAATTGTTCAGTAGTGATGGTCTTTGGTTGGAGTTGGTTAACTCCAAGTTGTCCTGGGACAACCAACCATCATAAAGACATACATACATTTTAAATAGTTCTTACACTGTTACAACGAGGCAATAGGTTAATGAAATATCATAATAACATAATCGGCAGCGAACGTGTTGAATATTCAGTTTCCCATTGATGATGATAATGACAACGCGGCAGCGAACGTGTTGAAGATTCATTTTCCCATTGATGATGATAATGACAATGAATTTTAATTGGGCTAAGGTAAGGACTCTTGATACAGTGATAAGGCATATTTTCGGCAGTAGTCTACTTTTACACAAATGCTAGTAATATGCTATTTATTCAAATTACCCCCATCCCCCGATGAATCATCTGGCTACCTCCATCATGACTATTTCACAATATTGTGTCCCATCAAACAAAGAGATGGATATGGGAAGAAAAAATCTGGAAACAGTGGAGTTAAGTTTGTTGCAATATGGTCTCGCTGTAATGCTAATGAAAAACACTTGTGTTGTGTTACTACAGGGTGCTATTGTGGCGCTATTCCTATTGTTTCTATGTGGAGCTAAGTTTGCAATATGGTCTCGCTGTAATGCTAATGAAAAACACTTGTGTTGTTTTGTGTTACTACAGGGTGCTATTGTGGCGCTATTCTTATTGTTTCTATGTGGAGTTAAGTTTGCAATATGGTCTCGCTGTAATGCTAATGAAAAACACTTGCGTTGTTTTGTGTTACTACAGGGTGCTATTGTGACGCTATTCCTATTGTTTCTATGATTTTCCTTTATGCAGCTTTGGTAAAATGGTGGAAAAGGGTTTACCGAAATTGAGAAAGTACTGTGACGGAGGTCTATGTTCTGTGACGGAGGTCTATCCTGTATGCTTCCCCTTTGTTGGATTCATCGCTATGCTCTTCCCTCCATTCTGTTTTACACTAAGGAAAGAACGATTCTATTTCAATTGTCAGGAGTGTACCTGATTTGGAACGTCAGTGATCTCGTATCAGTCCGAATACAGTTTAGAACCGACTCTGATAAGACAGCCTAAAATATTTATAGAAAATTTCAAATTCCCCAATTTAAAGATGGTTTGCCAGCGTCTATGGCACGTTGAATACACCAGTTCCCGTCGGATCACTGAAGTTAAGCAACGTCCAGCGAGGTTGTACAATGTGGGTGTCCACGTGGGTTTGCGCCATCGTGATGCTCGCTATTTTTCCGGCCTAACCCAGGCTGGGTGAGGTCAATGAGGGTAGCTAGTTTGCATTAAAAAAAAAAAGGATTGAAATTATGGGTTGGTCTAGACACGCCCTGGGTACAGCCTTGGATATGGTACTATATAGAGACCTGAGAAAATTTCGGACTTTTTTGATTTTTAGAGCAGCTCTGGGAAGGTTTCTTTTTACTTTCTCTTCCTATAAGAAATAAAGTATTATAATCGTGCAAAATTTTTTGACATACTTTACTACTACTACGCTAAATAAGGTATAGACTTAACAACAGTTACTCAGTTCTCCTCATAATGCTGAATGCACCTTGTAAAACGATACGTGATGTCACCACGCGGGTTCCATTTGAGTACCTACCACTCCTAATGTTGCTAAACTTTTTTGTGCATATAAAAAAACACGTCGATTTGTTTTCCATGGTACCCAGTAGGTATTCTATTCTATTCACCAGAACATTCAGTATGCCACCGAATGATAACACTACACGAACAGTTCTAGTATCTTCCATTTAGCGAGCGGGTGTGTCCTCAACATTGTAAATCTCATTTTTGGTTTAAATCATTTTGATTAAAGTAAATTTTTAAAATGCGGCTTTCAGTTGGAAATGTACTCATCAAGTACATGCTGTTTACATTCAATTTGTTATTTGTGGTGAGTTTTTTCTGGGGGTTTTAAGGGGGGGCAGGCCCGACAAGAGGGGGGTGGGGAAATCCCTCCAGGCCCGGGATTTCGTAAGAGGCCCGGTGAGAAAATTATCATAATGAAATTTTTCATGTTTTTTTCTGAATAATAAATAAATTAACTTTGAAAAAAATTGATTTTGAAAAAAAGTTTTGAAAAAAATTGATTAATATGGGACAATGGCTATTGCAGGACACTGATTTTAAAATATAGTGCCACTTTTCAGCTTGCACAGCAATCATAAGTATTGGTATATTTCGTAAACAATAACATCTGATAATCGAATTATTTGTTGCCAAGAAGAAGCGTACACGCCTTTTCACATCAACTAAGTGAATTGATTACTTTTATTTTTATATATGCTCATACGATAATTTTAGATGAAAGAATAATAGAGGGGCCCGCAATTTATTTTTCTGTCTACGGCCCTGGGAGGGGAAAGATTTGGGAAGCCCCTTATTTTAACACCTAGTGTTCTTAGGCATAGCTTTTCCTGCCGTTTTGCTGCAATCAATGAAATCTACGTAGTTCTCTTCACAAAGCTGAGTGCTCCCCGAAAAAACTTCCATCTGCGTCATTTACACGACCGACGTTGCTTAATTTTGGGATTATTTTTGTATTCATCCATCTGACAGTAACTGGTGTATTCTACGTGGTTAAGTCGTCGGTTTACAGAATTTTAGCTAAAGTTTTAGCCAGGGCCGCCGAGAGAAAATCCGGGCCCGGGACTAAAAGTTACGGACCCCTCTACTAAAATGAACAAATTCTTAAGAGCTCCTCCAAAAGCAAGAGACCGGGAGGTGTATTCCCCCCGTTCCAAAAGAGGGGCATTGTAGAGATATAAGGAAATCATTAAGCACTTATTACGGATTAGAAGCCAAAACTAGTTTCCTAAATCTTTGTGCACCAGACACCAATGATGATGCAATCGTTTGGGGAACTCGATAGTCAGTACATTCTCTCCTGCTACCTCATGTTTGTTGTTATAGCAGCCTCCTTTCCCAAAATCAAAGAGTCTTTCAAAGCTTGGTTCTAACAGATTGACATGAGGTCACCGGAAAGGTTTTCATGATTTCTGGCTGTAAACGTCACGGTATGCGTTCCGGTTACTAGAACCGGACATCACATGGACGATGAAACAATTGGTTTCTCCTATCTCTGGAGTGCCACCAACGGAGTTATTGAAGTTGGTACTATAGACCTCGCTTCGTTCGGTCAATAGTAGTTAACAATTTGACAATTTCCATTTTTGTACTGTCTCGGTGCCGCCGATATAATTTTATTTGCTTCTGCATTCCAGATAACGGGCATGCTTCTTCTCGGATTCGGCTTCATTATCAAAACAGTCTATTTACATTATGAACCCTTCCTCACTTCAAAATATTTCGACATGGCCTCCTTGTTTATAACGGTTGGCTGCATTGTGTTCGTCGTTGCATTCCTCGGATGTTGTGGAGCCATCAAGGAGAGTGCTTGGATGGTACTCACGGTAAGTCGAAAATAATTTAAACATCTTTTTTACTAACAAAAGGCACACTAGAAATGCAAAAGATTTAATACACTGATGTGAATTAAAATAATCCTTAAATCCGAAAGCATACCAACTTATATAGAAACCCATTTGAATTAAAAGTTAAGATATGTTAATTAAAATAATTTATTATTGATACCCTGATAAGTAATGTTTTTTTTTTTTTTTAATTTGTTTTAACGTCTCTATTGGTCATTCAAGACGGGGGTTTCACCCTCCATTCGCTGGAAATGTACGAACCAGCACATTGGCCTCACCTAGTCTGGGTAGGGACGGGAATTGTGTTAACCGCAACGGTTAAACAATCTACTTTTTTTTAGCATGCCAGTAAAACCAGCATCACGAGGGCGCGAACAATAGTGGCAGTAAAACCTCGCATCGCTAAACTTCTGATTTTGTGTGTTTGAATTTTTTTCAAAACTTTTGTTTTATTTATTATTCAGAAAAAAACTTGAAAATTTTCATTATGATGATTAGAAAATCCCGAGCCTGGGGGAATTTCCCCCATTTCCCCCCGGTTCCGTCGGACCTGTCAATCACGGGTATGACTCCGGGGAGAACCGTAGGGTCCCACAGTGGTGGGATTTTTGGGCATTTTAGTCGCGTGCGGCGTGACACATCGCGGAAAAATCCCACCAACCATATTTTTATTCTTTCCACTTCTCTTTTGTTTTAAACTTTTTATGTTTACTTGTTAGCTTTACTGACATATTTTAACCCCCCTCGACAGGTTAGGAAACGTTTTTACGGCCATGCCTTTATTGCTTGAGCAATTTTTTTTCCCCCAGACGGGAAAAAATATTTTGAAAACGGGAAAAATATTTTGAACGTGGGATTTTTCCCTTGTTCGAGGACCCTACGGTTCTCCNAAATTTGCTTTGAAAGGGACCCGATTTGAGTCGATGGAAGCGGTAAAGCCAAAAACGGCAGAGCTCCTAAAGGTCCTCACCAAAAAGACTTCCAACACTGATTCGATCAATGGAAAAAAACGTATGGAAAGGTGTGTGGCGAGGGGAGGGGAGTATATTGAAGGGGAGCATTCGAATGTAGAATAATTTTTATAATAAAACCCTTTTTCTTAACCAGTCTCGTTATTTAATAGCCACACCTCGTAGACTGCGTAAATTAAAAAGGATCACCCTGTTTATGTCTTATCAACACTTCTACAGATATTCATCATCAGCCACTCGCCATGAGTTCTTGATACTTGAGAATCCTTACGGATAATGCAGAAGATTCTCCTTGCTTTCTGCATGGGTAATATCGTTTCCGACCCTTGCCTTAGTCACCTTTTACGACTGGCATGGACTTGAGTATGTTGGAAATATTATTTTAAAGTCGATAGGTGGACTTACAACATTAATATTTTTTGCCTTATCTTCATTTTTCAGTTCAGTTTATTTCTGGCATTCCTATTTTTTATTGAATTAGTGGGCAGTGCCGGTAGTTATATTTTATCCGAGAATGCACGAACTGTGGTAGAAACGAAGTTTAACGAAACAATGAAACTTTACAATCGAAGTGCCGATATTACAAGAGTTTGGGATGTATTACAAACAAATGTAAGTTTTTCAACCCGATTCTGGTTAGAAATAAAGGTTGCTAAAAGACGATATTACAAGAGTTTGGGATGTATTACATACAAAAGTAAGTTTTTCAACCCGATTCTGTTTAGAAATAAAGGGTGCTAAAAGCCGATATTACAAGAGTTTGGGATGTATTACAAACAAATGTAAGTTTTTCAACCCGATTCTGGTTAGAAATAAAGGGTGCTAAAAGACGATATTACAAGAGTTTGGGATGTATTACATACAAAAGTAAGTTTTTCAACCCGATTCTGTTTAGAAATAAAGGGTGCTAAAAGCCGATATTACAAGAGTTTGGCATGTATTACAAACAAATGTAAGTTTTTCAACCCGATTCTGTTTAGAAATAAAGGGTGCTAAAAGCCGATATTGCAAGAGCTTGGGATGTATTTACAAACAAAATAATGTAAGTTTTTCAACCCGATTCTGTTTAGAAATAAAGGGTCCTAAAAGCGCGTTGACCTATTTTAGTGAAATTTAGTATACAGAATGTCTCAGAAGTACTACTAGCAGAGGCACCTTAACTTTTGAACGACTTGAATTTTTTGAATTTTGAATGTTCTCGGGATAGGAAAGAGACTAAGGGCAATCGAATGGTTATAGTGAAATCTAGGCTCGATCCCCGGAAGTGTCTTTTCTTGACAAAAAGTGTCGATTTCTCAAGAAATTTAAATGAAATGGTACAAATATTTTTTGATGTTAAAATAAAAGTCCAAATAAATTTTGGCGTAGAAAGTATAAAATACGGTGGTGATTTAGAACATACAGTGATAAGTAAACTAAATAAGAAAACATTTTATCAAAAAAAGAATAATATCATCCATCTAGTTTTTTTTTACAGCAGAGCCAGAGGAATGAGAAATTGCAATGCAATAACATAGAAAATAACTTGTATTATAAACCTAGTAATATACTATGTTAATGCATTGAAATTTTCTCATTCCTCTGGCCCTTAGCCCAGTAAACGAATGATAGGGGAACAAAATAGGGGTGTAGAGTGCGTTGGCTGGAAAGAAAGGAATGACTTTAGAAATTTGTTCGGAGTGGTTAGGAGAAAAACATACTAAAAGTCCCCGAACCTAGGGGGTGAGCGGAGTGCGTGGAGAAGGTGACTTTTTCAAATTTTCCCCTATATCTCGAAAATGGTTGCTTGCAGGGTACAAAGTATTTTCGGTAAAATTGGAGCCATCTATATTTCCTACAAGTTTGCTTCTATTCATTTTTTCCGCCACTCATAGTTTTCGAGATATCTTCCCACCCCACATCGCATATTTTTGGGAAAATGAAAATTTACCCCATTTTTCGTTAAATTTTGGTCGGTAGCACACTAATGCTTCGTTTCACAGCAACAAAGGGAATATTTTTTAAAAAAATATTCCCTTTTACATTTTATTATTAGACCTTCAAAAAATACAGTCCCTTTTATGGCATTTGGCAATAATTTAGATTTTACCAAAAAACTGTTCGTTTCAGTTTTCCACAGCTGTAACCTTTTATATAAACAATTACTATGTGTATATATACTCTCAAATACCCTCGTAAAAATTTAGTTCCAATTATCACCACCAGGCTGAGTATTTTTTAGGTGTCGCTTTTTTAAGAGACCTCTCTTTTGTCCTAATTGCCTACTACCAATTTTCATTTTTCAATGCAATGTCAAAAACGTATGCTCAAAAAACGCCAAATTTTTTTTCTGTTTATGCAATACACAAAACAGATAATAATTTTTTAATAAAAATTTGGGTCCAATTATCACCACCAGGCAGAGTATTTTTTAGGTGTCGCATTTTTGAGAGACCTCTATTTTATTCTAATTGCCTACTACTAATTTTGTCCAAAAAAACTATACACAAAAAAACGCCTAATTTTTTCCCCACTGTTTATGCAATATGCAAAGCATATTTATTTTTACTAAAAATTTAGTTCCAATTATCACCACCAGGCTGAGTATTTTTTAGGTGTCGCTTTTTTGAAATACCTCTCTTTTACCCTAATTGCCTACTTCTAATTTTCATTTTTCAATACAATGCTAATAACGAATGCTCAAAAAACGCCTAATTTTCTGCTTATGCAATACACAAAATCAGATAATATTTTTTTTAAAAAAATTAGTTCCAATTATCACCACCAGGCTGAGTATTTTTTAGGTGTTGCCTTTTTGAGAGACCTCTCTTTTATTCTAATTGCCTATTACTAATTTTCATTTTTTAATGCATTGTCCAAAAAGTATACACAAAAACGACTAATTTTCCCCACTGTTTATGCAATATGCAAAGCATATTTATTTTTACTAAAAATTTAGTTCCAATTATATCCACCAGGCTGAGTATTTTTTAGGTGTCGCTTTTTTTGAGAGACCTCTCTTTTATTCTAATTGCCTACTACCAATTCTCATTTTTCAATACAATGCTAAAAACGTATATGCCCAAAAAACGCCTAAATAACATAAAATCTAAGGGAATCTACTACACCTTTGATGATTTAATTAGATAAGAAATCTTTTGCTCAAACCAGGGACCTTTACAGGGTGTAACAAAATCAAACTTTAGATCCCTCTATCTCCGCCCCCGATTTTTTNTTATTTTTTTTTTTTTTTTGAAAAAATGATAAAGAAAATGAGTCTTTATTTTATTTACTTTTATCTTAACAAAAATATTTCTACCATTGCATTTAAACTTCTTGAAAAATCGACAATTTTTGTCAATAAAAGTCATTTCCGGGGGTCGAACCTGGATCTCACCATAACCATTGGATTGGCCAAGTCTTTCAAATGTTACATGACTTCTGAGACATACTGTATACTAGCAGGTTCAAACGCTTGGCTAGGCGCCTTAGAGGTATGACTTTTTCCATAAAACTATCCTATGTCCTTCTCCGTTATGCCCACAATGTAAAAAAGCTTTGGTCCCGATTGATAAGGTAGTTTTTCCCCGTTATTGTGTCCAAGCAAAAACACACTTGACCTTTGCGTTCATAAAATCCTCTCCCTCTTAATTTTTGAGTTGAAATTTTAAGTGCTTTACTAGGTAACGGTAGGTGAAAAACGAGTTTCTGTTTCCGATAGTTTTCTTCTTTTAAACTAACTTTTTGAATTACTCTTATGACCCACTTATCTTCCAAACAAAAATAAACTTTCTGAATAGGTAGAACAATCTAAGCCCTAATTTTAAGTCGCAGTTTATTTAATTTTTCTATTTCATCTTCAGTTGGAGTGTTGCGGTGCCAAAAACTACACGGATTGGTATGCTATTTTAAATAATAGTCTCCCCATGTCTTGTTGTGAAGATCAATTCGGTGCGATTGGTATTCAAACATGTGATGCTAATTCAACGTCTCTCAAAAAAGATCCTTGTTTGGATGTTCTTGGTGAAATCATTCAAAATAATTCTGGAAGTATTGCTTTGGTGGCACTTGGAATAGCTTTCATCCAGGTAAATCATATAGAGGATGTTTCAGAATTATATATAAAAAAAAACTGTTTCTTTGTGTTATTATGTCAAAACTTTAGTGCTTACTCCAGCATTGTGGGATTTTTCCAATATCAATCATTATCCAATTCCTTGGAATTTGTCTATTTTACCTACAATGCTGGCACCGGATCGCTATGCGCTTTTATATCCATAGCTACTCATTGTCCTCGCGAGGCTGGGTAGGCCCCGAAAACATCCAAACCACAGTGACAAATGTTTGCCCCCGCCAGGATTCGAACCTGAGTCTCCCGAGTGCAAGACTAGTGCAGTGACCACTATTCCATGGGAGCTTGTTTTAGAATTATACAATACCAATAAAAGATGGTCCAGTTTGGTGTACGCAGTCTAAATATCTCAGAAACTTTAGGAAATACAAAAATATTCTCTGACCCAAATGTCACAAAATCAAGGGGAACATATTTTGGTGACCGTGACACATCTGTCAAGGTTGTCCTATTTTTTCCTTCCTTTTTAAAAAATCAAATTTTACATTCAAACCAATATGTATTGTTTTCCTTCAGGCTCGGTATAAATGAAAGGTTTCGTCATTCCGAATCGATTTTTTTTTTTTTTTTTTTTTTTTNAACTTAAAAAATGAATTGTAGAGCTATCATTGGGCCGGTTTTCTATTATAAGTTATCATGGTCTCAGACTCAGATATTTAAAAACGCGTTTCACGCCATAAATATTAAATTAAAAACGTTACGTGACCATGCTCCGATAATAATTCATATCATCACAGTTCACAAAATGGAAATATGTATTGAGCTCTTGAAAAAGAGGCGTTACCCGGACGATTCACTTCACTAAGAAGAGAATAAAGTGGTCAGCGAATTTTCCTGACTCCCCCCCCCCTCGGATGATATTTCAGTGGGGATCCTTGAAATCTCTTTTTCTCGTTTCAGATGTTGGGCATTCTGTTTGCTTGTACTTTGGGAAAATCTATCCGAAATCAATATTCAAAAATGTGAGATAAGGGACAGCGATTTATTGGGGGTTATTATCAGAAGAAATGATAAAATAATTGAACACTTTCACCAAGATGATCTGGATATGAATACTACTCGTTACTCAATTTGTACGGGTCTAATTACGCATTTTATTTGGACACGAGTTACTCATGTGAATTATTTTTTGACACTTAAACACATTTTTTTTTTATCCTATGTCTTGTCGAAGCAATGGGTGGAAGGTGACTCTACTTTTGTGTCACCTTGTAATTTAAAAATAGTGTTTTTAGTGTTACGTGTTTTAATTTATAGAGTATTAAACCCCTCATAAAATCGCTTTCTATTTTGTGCAAAGTTTCATTTACACTTGATGTAATCATACCATTGAGAGCTAAATCAATTTTAATACTCACCATCATTAGGTGGCAACATCGTGTCCGATGGTAGCCAAATGTAAATAAAATATCTGCTGTTAAAGTTTTCAATTGTCATTACATTTAGTATGAAGGTCCCATTTTGGGCCCTAGTTGGTTCTGTTTTTTTTTTTTTTTTTTNTTTTTTTTTTTTTTTTTTTTTTTTTTTTTTTTTTACACAAATTCACCGATTATTCAGGAGGTCAAAATAAGATTTTCTTTTTCTCTAAGCATTTGCCCGCAAATAACTTATGGAGATATGGAACAAAAAATGAAATGAAGTATTCTTGATGTGATATTTTGAGTAAAATTTAATTAGGTTGTGAATAAAAAAAATAAAAAATCTTGTTAAAATACTCACAGCTCTTGTCTCCTATTTCAATTTTTAATGATTCAAGTAAGTATAGTATAAATGAATTTCACTTTTTGATCCATTTTTCCGTAAGGATTCATTTGCGGGCATATGCTTGGAGTAGAGTTTTTTTGTAAAAAAACAACAACATGCTGTGTGTATATTATGATATCAAAATGGTAATCTGCTAAACAAAACAAAAAATAATTCAAAAACGTAGATTATGAGGTATTTTTGATTACCTTTGATTTCCGAAATATTTTGGAAAAACTCAAAACAAAATGCGGACTGTGGTCTTGTCACTGTGGATATCTTTTGCAGTCTGTTTTTTGTTTTGAAAAAAGGTGGATAGTTTATTCAGACCAGTAAACAAAGATGACCTTAGATAAATATTCATATGATTTTAACAATTTTATTCTACAATATAAGTAACTTTTTTGTTATAACTACATTGTATAGTTAACAATTGATTTAAAATAAATAATATTAATTTATTGACATTTCAAGGGTGACTGGATACTGCAAGGGGTAATGGGTTCAATCAAACTTCACTAAAAACGCTTGAAGCTACAAACAGGTTTTCTTGGGATGTTCTCTAATCATATTAGCTGAATCTAATGATTTATTATAAAACTGGTTGTAGGACTTCACTTTTCAACAAATAGAGTCTTAAGAGAGTTAAGGAATATTTGCACATGTAATATACATAATACAAATAGACAGTAGGTCTTCACTTTTCAACAAATAGAGTCTTAAGAGAGTTAAGGAATATTTGCACATGTAATATACATAATACAAATAATCAGTTTGTAGCAAAAATCACAGTTGGTACATATGTAGTAACTTATTTCAAAGATTTTAATCAATGAAATTTTAGAATTAAAATGGTCCAAAAAAACATCTAAAAGAAACTCCAGGATTCTAGAATTAAAAAATCCTAATATAGATTGATTGGACCCAGGGTAACGTGGATTTAAATTTGGAATATAAAATTAAACTACTATGCTGGGGGATTAGGACATTGATATATTAACGAGATAAGTTTGGTAGGTAATACACGAAAACTCACAGAATGGGACAGGCCGGTCATTTGCCCCAACTCTAGAAATAAGGAAGCTAGACGTTAAAATTGTATACCCATAATATCCTTTACTATCGTAAAATTCTATTTTTCTTGGTCGGGTTTTTCCCGTTTCTGGTTTTGGCTTGCTTCTGCAGGTGCCCGCGTATAGTTCTTCAGTCACCCGATATGTTATTGTTATTGCACTGAACATAATATTAAGAAGACCAAGATCGGTCCAACAAATTAGGCCTAATACTACATATGTAATAATCCTAAAGACAATAGTTCTTAGGAAAATCTAAAAATTACGACCCTAGTGGGACGGAGTTTAACAGTAAAAAGAAGATCTAAAAAAAATGAGGCATATTTTGGAATGAAAAAAAAAAAAAAGTCTACCAAGAGGATTAGATATTGGTGCTTGTACGAGGTAAGCATGGCGTGGGGCAGTGGGGCATGCGGCATTTAGGTAAGCAAAAAATCAAATTTTATAACTTTGTTCTTTAATAGCTCTCACGAAAGTTATTTTGAATCAAATCGGTCAACTCGTTTCTAAAATATTTCGGTTTCTAAAAAGTAGCGGGTATTTTATACGAGAGGGCGAGAATAAAAACTGGAATTTTGCCATAAAGCACTAGAGCGCGCAAGGCTAAGTCCCCGTTTTTTATATAGAAAAATCACGCCGTTCACTACATTCAAATCCCAATTTCCTCCCTCGCCAAATTAGAAGCAGAAAAAAACTCTTTTGTTGTTTTTAATATTTACGCTGTTTTCAGACCAAATAGAGACAAAATATCAAACTGGTTTTATTGTGATCTGCATTTCGGACAATCGTTTAACTAATTCTAGCTTTACTTTTACTTATGTTTCAATATCTAATCAGCCGCTCCATAGTCCAAAAACGGGGGGATGTTTTCGTTGGAACGAAGAATCGGAAAAAAAATCTCGGGTTGACTCGGTACGCAGAACTAGTCATTTGTTAGGTCCTGCCAAATCGTCTTAACATTCTACTCTTATCTTAAAGTGGAATGTATTTGGAATGCAAAATAAAGGAGATATGAGCGCACGGTAGTGCGCCAGGTTAATTACAATTTACATGTTTCTTTACAAACTTACACAAAATTTATATCATAAACGTTGATTAGGCTATGTCAAATGATCGCGCGGCACAAGCTCTGTCTAAATTATGCCTATTGTCTACATGACCGCGCGGTACTAGTTCTACAATCTTGTATCGATTTGTTCATTTGATCCGCGCGGTACTAGTTCTACAAATTTCTATTGACTTGTTCAGTTGATCGCGCGGTTCGAGGCGAAATAAAGTAGCCAAGTAGATATTTTGATGCCAGACTTCCTCGCGTACATACGTTGTCATGTGAATGCTCCTCCCTCAACTGAATCATCATCACCTTTCAAAATTACTTTCATACGATGGACCCACGGCACATTACTTAGAAATGACATTTTCTTAGCCTTGGCGACGTATCGTGTGAGAGGTTCAATACTTGTATATTTAAATACAAAATTAGATTAAGGCAGCAAATCAAGGGGGCAAACGCTAAAAATATCAAACAGGGCGCACACGATCAATTTATTGTATTTATCAGTACAGGGTGGCCCACTCAAATATATCGGATTTTGTTGGAGATACAAAACATTTTTCTAACTACTGTTTGATGACATCGAGGGGTACATGTTATAGTGACTTCAACTGTTTACCTTCAGTGTCATTTCAAAGTAAATTTTGTTTTTTCACATAGAACCATGAAGATTTCATTGCTTATTCGAATTCTCCATTAAATTCTACATATAACAGAGTTCAATGGACCATTCACTTGTTTTTCGAATTTACGAGTTTCGCAAAGTTTGTTAATTTTTTACCTAGACTTCTATGTATGACATATCAAATTTAGGTGGAAATAAACTATTAACAATAATTTCAGCAGTCAATTATTTTGACTGTGTTGTGTTTGAAAGATTTAATTTGATATTTTATGTGAAAAAAATAACCAACTTTCCAAAACTGAAAAAAAATAAAAAAGATCAAGTGAATAGTCGATGGTATGTAGTATTTAATGGAAAATTTGAATGTACAATTAAAATACATTCTTTCATTTTAAGAAACAAAATTTATGGTGACATGATCCCATGTTGATATTATGAAACACTAGTTATTTCGCCCGTGCTTCGCTGTTATTCTTATATTGATATTTTTGTTTTTCAAGGAGAATGGAATTTGGAGGGGGGGTATGGGTTTGTGTCCAGCCTGTATATAGCAACCTTTAAAAAAACAAGATTTAAACGTTTCGCCAGGAGCCTTAGAGGCATGGCCGTTCTGACTTTTTAGTATTTTCTAAATTTTATTTTGCTGGTTTCGAACTTATAACTCTGGAATGGCTAGTCATAATTTAGCAGAGAATGTCCCAGAATAAAGAATACACGGCCACCTAAAATTTTCTCGCTTTGATATGCTGTCGCGACAAAATTTAAGATATCGGACTGTGACTATCCGATTTTGGTGAATAAATTAGAAATTTGGCCGTAATTCAAAAACGGCTTGACCTATTTCAGTTCTGAATTTTTTTCCGGGGTCGTAGACAATGATTTGGGGGCTGCTACCGTTTGGGCTCCGGCATTNGATCATGATTTTAGGGGGGGTCATTCCCATAAATCGCTATCTGCTACCGTTTGGGCTCCGGCATTGTAACATAAAAACCTAGTACATAGATACATACTCGTACATACAAATTTCTGATTTATATATTAAGATTACTGAAAATGTTGTTTTTGTATCTCCAACGGAATCCGCGATATTTGATCATGGCACTTTAAATGGCCCACCCTGTATCTATATTGGCCATATGCTATATATAATGATGTAGATTTCCGATATTGACGAAAATTTACATGTTTCGGTTTTTATTAATCAATATCCTGAATTGATCAATACAATGATCGCGTGCACCCTGAACACCGAAGATTTACAATTACACACAAAATGTTTTTTTTTTCTCCCTCTCTTTAAAGTTTTTTTAACATTGGCGCTTGTAGAACCTCCGGTATTTCAATATGTTCTAATTGTATATTGGATGCACTAAATGGAAACCGAACACTAAAATTAAATTTTGTGTCCATAAGAAGTGTACTTTGTTCACTCTGAGGTCGTTCTTTGAGTTTTTCTTGAATTTGGTGAATGAATGAGGGTGAGATTCTTTCTTCATACTCATCTGCAGGTGTGTAAAGGTTCAACAATTTGATAATCTGAAACACAAATGTCCAGAGTAAGGGTCCATATTAATTGTTTATTATACGAATGTTTTATCCGCTGGACTATCGACTCCTTACGTTCGATAGCTTACCCTGTTTTAGATAAGATAAAAGTTTCATGAACCAAGAAGGGTAGGATATTTTTTTAATTATCATCCTTGAATTCGGAAGACGACTCTACTCTACGGTGAGTGTGTCTCTTAGGGCAGCGGCTCGCATTAGGGGTCGCGGGTCTATACCATAATCCTCACCATTTTATCTCTGCAGACAAAATACTGAAATTGGCACCTTCCTTTATAGCCCAGTAGAGCTAGATTTTTTTTGTTTACAAAAGGTGAGATAATTCTGGTAGGGTTGTTTTTATAGACGCTGTCGTTAAAAATCAAAACTCGCACCCTTGTGCGTTTTCCGCCATCTTAAAAAACGTTCAAATAAAAAAAAACATATTTTTAGATTTCCATTTTAGGCCAAAAGTTAGAACTACAAATATTCGAGAACATTTATTTTTCTTTAAGCTTTATATCAAACTTATTGAAAATTCTAATCAGCCACTCAGATATGATCTCTTGAGAAGTTTCAAAACTATTACTCACTTGGTTTGTGCTCATCTTGTTACACATTTCATACACTGTGTTTACATCTTCCTCGATTTTCCTCGCCTGCAACAACTGACTTGCTTGTATGAGAGGTGACAGTTGCTCATTAATTTCCACATCATTCAATTTTTGATCTCTTGTAAACTGTTCCAAGTGACTTAGATTGTATCTGATTTGCATGCCTCTTGTCCAATGACAAAGTTCTTTCCGCAGAAGTAGATTATTGAGGGAACTAGCGCCGATGAAATAGTATAACTGGACAAATAACAAAACGATAGTCAACATACTTGTTACTTTGAGATCACTGTAGTTAAGAAACGTCCATCGAGGTTTTATTTGGTGGTTGACTGTGTAGGTTCCAACCTTTGTGATGCTCGCTGTTCCTGACCCAACCTAGACTGGGTGAGGTCAACCTAGGCTGGGTGAGGTCAAGGGGTTTTGAAAGCACGTCTCGAATGACCTTAGATGTTAAAGAGACGATAAGTAAAACAAATTGCACAATGTCTCAATGTGACAGATAGTAAGCCAAGCTTCGAGAGACCCTCGAATGACCTTAGATGTTAAAGAGACGATAAGTAAAACAAATTGCACAATGTCTCAATGTGACAGACAGTAACGCCAAGCTTCGAGAGACCCCAAACGGAGTTTAGCTACTAGGAAGATACCGAGAGACCAGATATACTACTTCACCGTCCCAAATTTTTATTCGAGCCTTTCACATAAGTCATATATATTTTGCACTCTTTTTAATAGAGTATACTTATTTTACTCTAACCTGTACATCATTTTTGACTGATGCTGAATCTATTCGTACTACAGGATTATATGTCAGATTTAGGTTCAGATTTAAGTTATTTTTAACGTTTTTGTCGACATTCACTCTGTTTTCAGATCAAATACGATCACTCCAGACGAACTGGAACGCTTACCATCACAGTTCCGGCCAAGGGCCATTAAAACCTATTCGGTAACCACTTATCAACCTATGTGTACCATTTTTGCAAACTCTAATCCAAAAATTGTCAGAACCGTTAAATTTAAGAGGAACATTGCTACAATATTCATTCAACTGTAATGGTATACGCTCCAATTCGTCCTGGTGTGTAGAACGTGCCATTGTGAGGACCTATGTTTTTGGTTGGTAAGGTCTTTTTACAAATTTAGCGACTTCCAACAAAAGTCACACTCACAATACAATCAATCCAAATTAAAAATTAATATCACGGAGCGACGCGACCATCCAGTGCGCCATATCCGTGCTAACTTCCTATGTTAATTTCAGTTGTTTACGTCTTGATTATATAATCTTCCAATATAATATTCAACGTTGGTAAGGTTCTGCATTCACAAATAAATGTTTTTATTTTAATGCAGACTACAAAATGGTATTATTGTATTGTTTCATTGACCCTAGCTCTACTTTTACCCAAGATATGATTCAATGCCGGATCTAAGTGATAATATTTGGATTACCCCACTTGAAATCAGTAGCTCCATAGTCAAAAAAACTCTGCCAATGTGACACATGGGTTTATTTTTCTGGCAAAAAAATACTCCCCCCAAAAAAAATTGAGGGGGGTCTCATGACGATTCAAAATCTGGGGCGTAATTAGACCCTAAATTTGACATACCTACCAAATTTGAAGTCTCTGGCTCTTACCATTCTTTTTTTAGACAGAATTAATGAAAACCGATTTAAAGTGGTAAAAACCGCCAGCGGTATATTTGATTGAACTCAAAAGTTTCGGAGCTAACTGAGGCCCCAAATATGACATACATACAAAATTTCAAATCTCTAGCTCTTACCATTCTCCTTTTAGACAGTAGTACTGAAAACCGCTAGAAAGCGGCAAAAATCGCCAAGGGTGTATTCGATTGCACCCAAAAGTTTCGGGACACAATTAGGGCATGAAATTTGGTATATAGGGCCCATATGGGACCTATATACCAAATTTCATTCAAATCGGTCAACGCTAAGTGACAAAGTGCCCATCAGGGTGTAAGTACGGCGAACGGCGGGGCGGACAAACGGATTTTTTTTATTCGATTCTTGGATTCTACGTACATTGAAACGTATATCAAATTTTGAGGGGGCTACTTTTTTTCGTGACGATTCCAAAGGTTCATTATTGAAAATAATAAACCAAAACATGGGCATTATTTCGTCAGAACGAAAGATAGGCGACCTTTGTCGGAAAAATAATGTAGAACCAATCTCTTGTGAAGTTCATTAAAAAGTACAGGTGTAGTGTTTCAACGACAACGACCTGATATTATTTTACATTAAAAAGTACAGGTGTAGTGTTTCAAGAGCAACGACCCGATATTATTTTACATTAAAAAGTACAGGTGTAATGTTTCAAGGGCAACGACCCGATATTATTTTACATTAAAAAGTACAGGTGTAGTGTTTCAAGGGCAACGACCCGATATTATTTTACATTAAAAAGTACAGGTGTAATGTTTCAAGGGTAACAACCCGATATTATTTTACATTAAAAAGTACAGGTGTAATATTTCAACGACAACAACCCGATATTATTTTACCTGTTTAAATATTTGATTAATAACTTCCATATCTATTCCATGCAGTAATAAATTCTTGTAGAATCCTAAGAGTATAAGTTGAAGATCTCCAGGACTGGCTCCAACAGATTCAGATCTATTTCTCATACCAGAAGGTTTACCAGAACTCATAACAGGGATGGACGCAGATTCTAATATTGCAGGTATGACAATAGAGTTAATTCTTTCTTCCATACATCGGACAACGCCCTGTAACCAATCCAATTATTATTAGAGATGATTACGTAAACAATAGTTAGTCAAATCACAAAACTAACACCAGAAAACAACTTAGTGACCCCTCGTGTGCATAATAATAAAAAAAATCATGATCAAATTTGGCAGTGTTTTTATTAATTTTTTCCTAAAATTAGTACACAACACATTATCTTCTCAAGCAGCTTCAGTAGCTCAGTTGGTAAGAATGACGGATTCGTAACCAGGAGGCTGTTGGTTCGAATCCAAGCAATGGCAATAAATTGAGTAATAACATGGGGAAGTGCATTGTGACAAAGTATTAGCTTTAACACCAATAAACTCCTTATCTTCTCAAAGCAGTCCTCTTCGTTTCAAATCCCGGTGGGGTAGAAAAAAAGTGGACTTAATGTTTGTGACCTTGGGGTGCTCTCAGCCTCGTGAGCACTATTTTAATTTAATGTGAGAAGCGACTAGTGTATTACCAGAATGAAAAAATTGGTATGGTAGAGATTATATTGGTATATGAGGCTATTAGTAATGCTGTGATATCCACACAAATTTTGAAGAGGTTGTTGGACCTTACCATAACGAAACTCTATATTTACTATCTTCTCAACGCCACAAAAATTTAAAAGACATTTTTAGTTACCTGATAAATCCAAACAGCAGTATCTGAAAGCACTTGTCTATACTCTCTAAAATCAAAATTTTGTAAGCACTGAGCATTTTGTATTTCAGTATTTTCCTGACTGAATGTTTTCTCTCCTGAGTATTGTTTGAGAAGATTCAACAAGCGAAGTGTATTGGTCAGCCACAACATTGTACTGTCCAAATCTTCATATCTCCGACGGACAACTTTCTTAATTGAAATCACAATTTGCTGAAGAAATGTTCGAACCTAAAATCAACAAAAATATATTGGAGCAGCGCATAATACGATCAGACATAAGATATGATGGACAGGTGATGAAAACAACATAAGATACGATTCGGCTTTGACATCATAAGATACCCCCTTTTGTGGATGAGCTTGCCTCCTGGCATTAATTGAATACTCTTCTAAACTGAGAGCGTTGAATGCCGCGTTAGCTGCAGAGTTCTGTGTTTTACAGGTTAAAATAGAACTCGTCATATTTGAAGCTGATTTCAATATTTATCTTATAATAACGATGCCTTTTCCTTGGCTACTCAATTGTCCTCTTTTGGGATAAGCTGAATAGCTGGGTCAACAGAGGCACACGGCGGATTATTCTTTGAGGAAGATCTGCAGAATTACTAATGACCAGAGTCAACATCATTAAAATTGTAATATAGTAGGTACCTAGTAACCAAAGCAGTTCAAATGTGTTTTTATCGAATATTTATTTTTGAAGCTAGAAACCTGGGGTTTGTTTTAAAATATTAATAATACTCTTTATTGATAACAAATAAATAAAATATACATATAAAATCTACATGTTACCAAAGGGCGTGATTATTACCTGTGGCAATCTCTACCATCGAACCCTTATTTCGGTGCCGCACTGCTAGATGTTAATAATAAGAGATAGTGAATAGACAATAGACATATATGCCACCTTAAAAAAAAAGAGGGGATGAGGATAAGAAGGAGGAGAAGGAAATACTAATAAGAGGAAGGAAATAACAAATAGAAGAATCACACCATTCTTGAATCACAGGATACAACCCAGGCGCCGAATCTCAAGCCGGAGGTGCTCAAACAATCGCCGCTTAAAACCAGAAATACTAGTCTCTAGTCTTAGGGAGGCAGGTAAGGCATTCCACATTTTGGAGGTTTGCACAGCGAAGGAGAGGGAATAAAATCGTGAGTGATGAATGGGCAATCTTAGAATGAGAGTATCAGAAGATCTTGTATCACGTTCATGATCAGATAACCGGACGAACATGGAGCAGAGGTACTGAGGAACTCCACGCACCAGAACACGATGCAACAAACATGCATATCTCGGCGCTTTTGCATGCTCAACCAGCCCATGTCTACTCGACGTGACGTGATCAAATTTCCGGAGGCCGACAACCAATCGTACACATGCGTTCTGCAAGTCCTGCAACCTTGTTTTGAGTTTATCGGTCAGATTAGTGAGAAAAGTGTCCGCATACTCGATTATAGGCATAACTAATGCAGAACTCAACATTTTTCTCACACCAAAAGGAAGGATTCTTTTAAGAAGATTCAGGGAGTGCAGTGAGAAAAAACATTTTTGACTGAGGCTGTTGACGTGGGGAATCATTTAAAATTGATTGAGTTATGTTTAAATCTGATTTTTACTCACTTTAGATATGGTTAGTTTAAGTTCATAGGGCCATGCCTCGCTATTTTCTCACAAGAATACTAGTTTCTAGCTTCCAAAATAAAAAATCGATAAAAACACCTTCGAACTAGAGCTTTGTCGCATGTCTCAAGGCTTACCTTTTCTTCATCATTAACATAATCTGTATGTCTGACACACATAAAAACAATATAAGCAGGTAATCCAGGTAAGAGAGTAACCGCGATTCTGGGTTTCAAATCTAACACCAATCGTTTCATAATCATTTGAACATCAGCTTTTTCAAACTCAAACATGCCCAGATAGTGTCTATCTTTCTTTCTGATGATAGGTCCATTCACACTTGTGTTTAATTTACTGACACTTCCTCCTCCTACGACACTGATCAACGATTCTTGCATGCTGATACTTTCATCATCCATACTGGTTGGACTTGAGTTGGTTTCGACGGCGAGGGTGACCTCATCAATCTCTCTATCGTTATCACGAAGACAATTTTTCAATTTTAAATTTTCCTCAACCAATTTGACAATTTCTACTTGGAGATAGTTTCGATCAGATGAATCCTGTAAGGCGAAAAAATCATATAAATAGTTTCGTAATATTCTTTTACAGGGTGTAACATAATTCGATGTCAATCAGTTCACCACATATTCTTTGAGACTAAAATAAGATGATTTCACTCCATAAAGCCATATCCGAAAATACTACCCCTCCAAGCTACAAAGCCACGGGAGTCAATACCAACATTACTTGTAGAAATACCGTCCATGAAAACGCGAGTTTTGAGAAATTAAATTCTAAATCCGTTCCATGTTACGTCTTCATAATGTTGAGTGCGCGTTAAGCCGCAATCTCGTTTTCTTACGACCGTTTTCCAGCCTTCTTTCTCTTCATTTTTTAAAATGACATTTTTTGTTGATATACATTTTCTAAAAAAAAAGATTTAAATTTCACATTCCAATGAAAATAAATATGCGTGTATTTCGATTGAGCGACCCCCATATCTCTGCCCCTGAAAAACAGATCATTTTCAAAATTTTCACAAATAAGTGACATAATTGGCAAATAAATGGCATAATCTGACCGTCCAAAGTGTATTTCACATCAGTAGTAAACAAAAAGAAATTTATGATGGTAGAGTTACAAGTTTTTAAATATGATGCCATTACACAAGTTTTTCAGACAACCGCATGCTCATTTTATTTCACAACACATATCTTTGCATATATGGAAAGAAGACAAATACATATGTTCCTATGGGAGTCCACAGATCAATTCATTTTATTATAATTTTTTCAATATAACATGCATACAAAGTTTTTTTTT
>CM022876.1:34247585-34274010 GCA_012654025.1 Pachypsylla venusta
GGTTCCAAAAAAAAAAAAAAATCCGTGTTGAAGTCTGCGAAAGGGTCGCAGACCCAACCTAAACACAGTTTTTTTTTTTTTGGAACCTAACCCAATACTACTCCCCATGTTTTCTCATCTTCTTGAAACGAAGTTCGAGTACTCAACTAGTTCCTCTTATAGTAATACCGACTTTACACTTGGCCAGTTTATAAAAAGGTCGTATTTTGCGGTTGTCCTCAGAAAATAAACTGACACAGAGTTTTAAAAAATAAAGACCAAATTACCAAACGAAATTTAATAAGAGCCGACTTTGAGAACCAACTATTAATCCATTATTGTCGGCATCGGCATTTTGCATTCATGCGCACAATACAGCTTTAATGACATGTAGCGAGCGTTAATGACACGTTCAATACACCAGTTCCCATAAAATCACTAGATTCGAGACCTCGTGGAGGTGGTAGGCGGCTATTTCCGGGCTAACCTAGGATAGGTGAGGACAATGTGGGTAGTTGGTTTGTAAGTTTCCAACGTCTAGAAGAAGTGTAGAACCCCGTCGCGAATGCCTTTAGATATTAAAGAGATGTTCTCCTTACCTGATTATATTCTTGTGCGTTTCAAAAGCCATAAGCAACTGGTCGTCTTCAGTGGCAAAATTCATCTGATTTGCATTCATGAGTGCAATTCTAAGTTCCCCATTTTCATTTTTGATTTTCAAAATATCATTCTCCAGTGATTCTAACTGGGAGACAAATTTTTCCATTTGTAAATTTTGATTTTGATTTAAAATTTCTGAACGAAGCATTGAGATGTCTTTTCTCAATTTTAAATTTTCAGACTCTACTTCTTGCATCTGGATATGAGGAAACAAAATATTGTTAGAATATTGATATGATTCCAAAATAGGGCAAAGAAGGCAAGAAGCTTTTTAGACGTGAAAACACCATTTTTAAAAAACAAATGTAAAATTTTTCAAGCTCCAATTCAGTTTATCAATTTGACTGGCTGGTACCCGCAACTTCGTATGTATCTGTTCCCGTGGCTATAAAATCAATTCTGTCAAAATAACTCAGTCTGTGTTAATATTTGCAAAATTTGACATATATTACGGAAAGTTTTGAAATGGTTTGGGGGGGTGTCATTCTCAGTCATTTTTTGATATTTCTTACTATTTGGGCTATATAATTGTACCGCTAAAAAACGTAATTTTTCACTTCCCATTGAATTTTGATTTTTTCCTCCCTTATTTCGTACCTACAAACTAGAGTTATTTTTTTCAACCACATAGCTTTCTGGCAATTAATTGATTAATAAAAAATACAAATTTCATGCTATCTGTTTGTTGTATTGGACCAAAAGAATTGTTATAAAGTAACTTAAAAACGGTTTGGCATTTCTGAGTTCTAATATTTTTTTGATGTTCGAGCCTTTGATTAAATTGATAGAAGTCTAGAAAATTTCATTAAAATTAGATGAAGGGTACATAATATTAGTATGACATTGCGCCGTGCCGAAAAAGAAAGAAAAACAAAATATCGCTTCCTGGACATCTGATGTTGGATTTTAAATACTTGCCTTAATCGCCTCTCTGGTTCGCAGTAATGATTTACCCGCAGGTGTAACGGTTTGTTCCTGAATAAATTTAATAAGTTTTTCTTTCTCCAAATCAAGAAGCTTCAGTTTTTGCTGCAATTTGAGCACCAAATTAACGTCCACTTCGGGCTGGAGAGATTTCTGAAATAAATATCACACTTAGGTTATGTCCACACCTATTGATCATATTCAGGTGGCATCATCGGCTCTGATGATTGCCAAATCTAATACTGAGTCCAGTTTTAAATTTTTAATAACTACTTCGATTTTTTTTTTAAAAAAAAAAAAAAAAAATTCNTTTTTTTTTTTTAAAAAACCAAAAAAAAAAAAAAAAATTGCCCGATTACGGCACCAGAAAACTATATTTGACTAATTTTGAAAACTTCAATGCAACTCATAAACAGATATTTTGTAAGTTTAATTTATTTCAATCTAATTATGAGTTAAAACTTCCACATTGAAAAGTAAATCATACTTGAGATTGTGAGGAGTTACTTGAGGGTGTCATCCTCATTGGCCGAGTCTACTAAAGTTTATAGTGTAAAAAATGTGAATTATCACCTCCAAGATTAGATGTATGTATGATGACAATTAAAATTTTAGCAGTAAACAGAAACTTATTAGTTTCTGGAAAATCAGCAACGGATAAATATAACTATCCCAGCAACTGACCTAAAGTACGAACATACCAACATAGTAGATACCTAATACCTACTATTTTGCAGCATCTTAGCAACACGACAGAGATCAACTTACTGATTCAGTCACTGACAAAGTGGATGTGTTGGAAAGTGTTCTCGCGTGACTTGGGCTAAGTGATGGTGACGCATTGCTATGAGAACCTCGGCCAAGTTGTTTCTCCAACATATCACATCGAGCCTCCAACTCATTCTTCTCTCTAAGAAGTCTCTGATAGGCGTCCCGTGCATCATCTTGTTCCCGAATCAAAATGTTCTTTTCGTGTTCAATGCGAGACCGAATCGAATCTGAAATCAAATTTAAATCACATTGCTTTAGAACAACAGAGCTTCTCAAACTTTTTCCAGTTCAGAAACTACTTTCAGAGGTATTTTTCCCACGCTAACTATGCTTAAGTTTGAGAATTTTTTAAGCGACATGACCTAAATACATAATCGAAACTAAGAGGTTAGGTTTTTAAGTCCATGGCACCGTAAAAAATTAAATTTTCCCTTAGTTTAAAGGGAATTCCAATATTCCAAAAGGGTTGACGCACCCACATAATATAGATCTTACTCCATATTTTGTGAAAATGGATCCAGTAGTTGTTGGTGTGTCTGTCAAGAGGTTCCTAGCTGATGCCAGCAACTTTTAGCCAAACTAATTCAGCCTGTTTTTCCTTCTTCAATTATGACTTACTGCTTTTTATATGGAAAGCGTCATATTCACTGAACTTCACCTAAACTGATGGTTTAAATTACTAAAAAAAAACAAAAAAAAAACTCTGCAATATTTTTGTGTTACTGACGTCATTGTAGTGTTCATTTTATTTGGTGTAATAGAATTAATAAATTGTTGGCTCCTATCGGTTCCCATTTTATCAAGTTATCAAGGCACAAGCCTTTTTATAATTATTATTTGATTTGGTATGATAGGTATGTCGACATACATGCAGTGTGAGAATGTTGAGAGATAAAATGTGGGGGTGATGATGGAGTGAGAGTTGTACAGATTGTCACTGCACAACAGCAGAATCACATCACAACAGTAGTTACGCCAGCAACGCTCCTACTACTTCGTTTATTGCTAGTGTACTACTATAAAACAATATGTCATGGTGTTCTCTTTCAAAGGTCTTACTGCTGTCAGTACATCTGGCCACCCTCGTACCAACATTGTTTGATTCAACTCACTTTCGATATTAATCTTGCTGGTTTCCATTTCATTTGCAATGTTTTGGAACTTCTCAATAAGTTGTTCATTTTCATATTCCAATTTATCAACTTGGGCTTTCAATTCTGTCTTCTCATTTACTTCTTTATTAACTAAATCTATTTTCTCCAATCTTTCAATTTCTAGATTTTGTTTCAAATTAAGATTCTCCTGCTCTTTCGTGTTGTACAATTTGGTTAACTTTTTCAATTGAATTTCTATTTGTTTACAATTTTCGTGTTTTGATTTAAAATCTAAATACTCCTGATTTTGTAATTTTAAAATACTAATCTCTTTATTCTGAGAAAAAAGGAAAAAATAAAAATATTTTAGTATTATCACAATTTTTAAAAAATACCCATCAAAATTTACTTTGTTTCAAGTTAGTGCGCCGTAAACTTTTGCCACTTAGCGTTGAATGTAATTTGGATGTAGGTTCCAAATGGCTCTGGTTCTCCTAAAAGTTTGACGTTACTGTCAGTTACATATTCGTGAGATGAATTCCTATTTAGGAATACGAGGTGTGTCCGGAAAGTATCCGACCTGCAATCATATCTTCGCGCTAGAGCGCTCGAGCGGCCTCTGCAGGGTATGAGCATAAACAGTAGACCCTCACGAACTCCCTGAATACCGTAGTTACCGGCTGGACGCTTGGATCGTGCGCGNCGCATTCGTTTACTCATGAAAATGACAGAAAGAAATGATCAACGAATTTGCATCAAGTTTTGCTTCAATCTCGACAGGAGTTGTACGGAGACGATTGAAATGATACAGAAGGACTTTGGGGACGACATTATGGGCAAAACACAGATAAAGGCGTGGTATAGGCTATTTAAAAATGGACTCTGGCCGAACTTTGCCGACAACAACACCGGAAAACATCGAGCGTGTGCGACTTACGATTGAAGGTATTTGTCGATTGACTTGCCGTGAACTAGGAAATGATCTCGAAATACCGAAAAGTACTGTTTGGGAAATTTTAACCGAGAAACTTGAAATGACTCGCGTCTGTGCGAAATGCATTCCAAAATTGCTAACGACGGAGCAGAAAGATCTTAGCTCTGAAATGGCTCAGGACAACTTGGAAATGGTCAGTGATGATGAAAATGTCCTTAAGAAGGTTATTACTAGTCCCTGTAATTATTGGATGTTCCCAAATTGAAAATGGCGCTCAGAGGAAAGCGATTCGACGACATCGAGACGATCAATAAATACAGAATCGAAAAAAATCATCATTGTCCAGTGATATCTCACCTCTCCTTTTATTATCTACACCTTTGTTCAATTACCCTACAAGTTCGTCCTACTGATGACCGGTTTGATGCACCAGGACGACCTACAACCCATAACTCACAGTTCAAAAGGGCATCCAAACCTTTTCGGTTTAGAAATGACAAGAACAGTTGATTTTAAGAATAACACCGCTACAACAACAAGCCTCAAAGTTGCCATTTCCTTACCGAATCTCCCAGTTTTTGTTGCAAGGATATGATTTTATTCTCTAAACCTTTGTTTAATTTCTTCACGTGTTCAACACTGCGTGCTTCTTTCTTGATCTTTCTGAATTTTCTTTTAGCTAGGAATCTATATATAAAAAACACAATTGGGGTTAATAAAAGAATTGAATTTTCTGCAAAAAAAAATAAAAAATATGTAGAACTGTAGACATGACTCAGTTCCAACGTATAGATAAAAATACCAGTTTGTCCCTGATAATTATTTCAATTTAGCATTATGCAATGCATTATACAGAGAAATAAAATTCTTCGGCTCATCATGAGGTCTCGGGTAGCAGAATAACTTATCATCAAGTTGTGGTCTCGTGACACCTCTCTCTTCCTTGACAACACCAGGGATGCTAAAGAGTCCTTTATATTTGTTTTGTGTTATAAATTTTATGATCACTAACAACTTGTAAACATTAATTTAATCTTTCACCACGAGGTCTCCTCGAACCTTATTGTTGGTTCTTGTAATCAATGTTGAAAGATGTCGGAATCCTTATCAACATATCTCTCCGATAGTATTCAAAAATACTCTTTTTTTTCAATGAACCAGTGTTAGTTTATGAAAAATCAAAGAAAAAGTTAAATTTCAGTAAAATTGAATGAAACACCATTTCCTATCTTTGTCTGGGGGGGGGGGGTCGTTGAACTCGCCTTACCTTCTCACTGCAGACTGACAAATGACAATCTTATGTGTGGTTGCCAAATAATTCTTCCTCGCCAAATACATTCTAATCCTCGCCTGTATTTTCTTCGCAGCATTATTTTCTTTATAATTTCGTACATACTGTCGAGTAAGATAGCCACGACCCCTGGATTGAAATCCGACCACAATACGTTTGAGTCGACAAAACTTGCGCCGCTGAACAAACCTTCGCACAAATTTTTGAATTATAATTGCAGCTTTGATTTGTCGCAAGTTTTGAGCTAATCTGCAAAACAAAGAAATTGTTCGATGTACAAAGGGTACAACGATGGAGCCTCCAATAATATAATTAAAAAGGATTTTTCATTCCATTTTTGGATTGTAACTATCCTCAAATTTAAACTATCAAATTTTGAGGGAGGCGTGATACTAAGAAGACAAGGTATGTTCTTGCGCAGAAAATGTTGACGTCATGAGTACCGGATTACCACGTTTTTATGTTTAAGGATTTCGTCTTTTTCTACTTTTCTGAACACTAGAAAGTAAAATATGAATAATAGTGAGTTATTATATATGTATTAATTTTTGTTCTCATTTAGTGAACCAGGCTTTATATATAAAAAAAAAGTCTCTACAAACTATTGATAAAAGTTAGAATTCTATGTTGATATATACCATGAAACAGAAAATTTGATTTCAGTGGTACATATAAGTAAGTACCTAAATATGTAAGATGTCTAACCTAACCTTGTCATGGAGGAGGGTAATAGTTTACCTTCTTGCAATGTATCCACGACCCCATCTCTGCAAGTTCTGCACACTTTTGATGAGCTTTACATATTTCTTTCTCACCAGATAGCATCGTACATTTTTCTGAATTGTAATACAACTTCTTTTTAATTTTTCTGCTCTTAATTTTTCCAAATAAGCAACTTGACCAGATCGAAAGAAAATTTTGGTTTTACCAAATTTGAATTTATCACAGTCCTGTAAAAAAAAGAAAACAAAACAAAATAACTAGCTACTGTGAACTGTCTCAAATAATGGGCCATAAGGACAGGGTGGCCCAAAATCAGCCGATTCTATGAATGTAATAAGAAATTTTCATCAAAATCGCACAAGGCGTTCGAGAGTTATCGTGAAACGAACACACAAAGGACTGTTTAAAACTAGACCGAAATTCAGTAAAAATCAGACTTATATTGCTATGATGATGGCAACGTTATTGCTTACAAGGTTTTTGTTTATTTTCCGAAGTCAGAAAAACACCAATCTGTCAAAATTTTGGACGTTAGAACAAATCAATATTTTTTTTTTTTTTTTNTTGTAGTGGGTCTGACTCAGAGAGGAACAGTAGAGTCTTCTGATTATAGCTTTTGTAGTGGGTCTGACTCAGAGAGGAACAGTAGAGTCTTCTGATTATAGCTTTTGTAGTGGGTCTGACTCAGAGAGGAACAGTAGAGTCTTCTGATTATAGCTTTTGTAGTGGGTCTGACTCAGAGAGGAACAGTAGAGTCTTCTGATTATAGCTTTTGTAGTGGGTCTGACTCAGAGAGGAACAGTAGAGTCTTCTGATTATAGCTTTTGTAGTGGGTCTGACTCAGAGAGGAACAGTAGAGTCTTCTGATTATAGCTTTTGTAGTGGGTCTGACTCAGAGAGGAACAGTAGAGTCTTCTGATTATAGCTTTTGTAGTGGGTCTGACTCAGAGAGGAACAGTAGAGTCTTCTGATTATAGCTTTTGTAGTGGGTCTGACTCAGAGAGGAACAGTAGAGTCTTCTGATTATAGCTTTTGTAGTGGGTCTGACTCAGAGAGGAACAGTAGAGTCTTCTGATTATAGCTTTTGTAGTGGGTCTGACTCAGAGAGGAACAGTAGAGTCTTCTGATTATAGCTTTTGTAGTGGGTCTGACTCAGAGAGGAACAGTAGAGTCTTCTGATTATAGCTTTTGTAGTGGGTCTGACTCAGAGAGGAACAGTAGAGTCTTCTGATTATAGCTTTTGTAGTGGGTCTGACTCAGAGAGGAACAGTAGAGTCTTCTGATTATAGCTTTTGTAGTGGGTCTGACTCAGAGAGGAACAGTAGAGTCTTCTGATTATAGCTTTTGTAGTGGGTCTGACTCAGAGAGGAACAGTAGAGTCTTCTGATTATAGCTTTTGTAGTGGGTCTGACTCAGAGAGGAACAGTAGAGTCTTCTGATTATAGCTTTTGTAGTGGGTCTGACTCAGAGAGGAACAGTAGAGTCTTCTGATTATAGCTTTTGTAGTGGGTCTGACTCAGAGAGGAACAGTAGAGTCTTCTGATTATAGCTTTTGTAGTGGGTCTGACTCAGAGAGGAACAGTAGAGTCTTCTGATTATAGCTTTTGTAGTGGGTCTGACTCAGAGAGGAACAGTAGAGTCTTCTGATTATAGCTTTTGTAGTGGGTCTGACTCAGAGAGGAACAGTAGAGTCTTCTGATTATAGCTTTTGTAGTGGGTCTGACTCAGAGAGGAACAGTAGAGTCTTCTGATTATAGCTTTTGTAGTGGGTCTGACTCAGAGAGGAACAGTAGAGTCTTCTGATTATAGCTTTTGTAGTGGGTCTGACTCAGAGAGGAACAGTAGAGTCTTCTGATTATAGCTTTTGTAGTGGGTCTGACTCAGAGAGGAACAGTAGAGTCTTCTGATTATAGCTTTTGTAGTGGGTCTGACTCAGAGAGGAACAGTAGAGTCTTCTGATTATAGCTTTTGTAGTGGGTCTGACTCAGAGAGGAACAGTAGAGTCTTCTGATTATAGCTTTTGTAGTGGGTCTGACTCAGAGAGGAACAGTAGAGTCTTCTGATTATAGCTTTTGTAGTGGGTCTGACTCAGAGAGGAACAGTAGAGTCTTCTGATTATAGCTTTTGTAGTGGGTCTGACTCAGAGAGGAACAGTAGAGTCTTCTGATTATAGCTTTTGTAGTGGGTCTGACTCAGAGAGGAACAGTAGAGTCTTCTGATTATAGCTTTTGTAGTGGGTCTGACTCAGAGAGGAACAGTAGAGTCTTCTGATTATAGCTTTTGTAGTGGGTCTGACTCAGAGAGGAACAGTAGAGTCTTCTGATTATAGCTTTTGTAGTGGGTCTGACTCAGAGAGGAACAGTAGAGTCTTCTGATTATAGCTTTTGTAGTGGGTCTGACTCAGAGAGGAACAGTAGAGTCTTCTGATTATAGCTTTTGTAGTGGGTCTGACTCAGAGAGGAACAGTAGAGTCTTCTGATTATAGCTTTTGTAGTGGGTCTGACTCAGAGAGGAACAGTAGAGTCTTCTGATTATAGCTTTTGTAGTGGGTCTGACTCAGAGAGGAACAGTAGAGTCTTCTGATTATAGCTTTTGTAGTGGGTCTGACTCAGAGAGGAACAGTAGAGTCTTCTGATTATAGCTTTTGTAGTGGGTCTGACTCAGAGAGGAACAGTAGAGTCTTCTGATTATAGCTTTTGTAGTGGGTCTGACTCAGAGAGGAACAGTAGAGTCTTCTGATTATAGCTTTTGTAGTGGGTCTGACTCAGAGAGGAACAGTAGAGTCTTCTGATTATAGCTTTTGTAGTGGGTCTGACTCAGAGAGGAACAGTAGAGTCTTCTGATTATAGCTTTTGTAGTGGGTCTGACTCAGAGAGGAACAGTAGAGTCTTCTGATTATAGCTTTTGTAGTGGGTCTGACTCAGAGAGGAACAGTAGAGTCTTCTGATTATAGCTTTTGTAGTGGGTCTGACTCAGAGAGGAACAGTAGAGTCTTCTGATTATAGCTTTTGTAGTGGGTCTGACTCAGAGAGGAACAGTAGAGTCTTCTGATTATAGCTTTTGTAGTGGGTCTGACTCAGAGAGGAACTGTAGGAAAAATCGGTTGAGTGATTACACAATCGAGTCATGGCCCCAGAAACGTTTCCTAACCTCTCTGGTTGGGAGGGAGATTAGTGACAACATAAGGCATCCCCAACCAGAGAGGTTAGAAAACGTTTTTGAAGCTATGAGAATGTAAAAGCATCAAACATGGAGATGGAATTTTCCCTACGCATTACGGAGAAAGTATGTGGGAGGAAAAAAATTGGGGGGAAAATTGTCGTGCCCCTCTTGTAACATACATCCAATTTTAATGAAATTTTCTAGAATTCAATTAATTTAATCAAAGGCTCGGACCTAAAAATATTACAGAATTCGAACATCTTAAACAGTTTTCAGGTTATGGGTATTAATTTTTGGTCAAATACAACCAAGTTATGGCCCGATAGCGTAACATTTGAGTCTTAGTAATCAACTCAATATTAAACTAATATTGACTATCTTGCTATTATATTATTTTTCTAATTTCCTAGTACAGTACCTATTCTATAGGACTGACTCAAACGCGCTAAGTGCCAAAAATACCACTTACGGTATACGGAAGACAAACGGATTATTTCAAATTTCACTTATGGATTTGTAAATTATAATATTTCGAGTGGGGGTGGGGGGTTAATTTAATTTTAATTTTTCTTTGCGCTCCAATCCAAATGTTCCAAATAATATACCAAAACAGATATGACCCGAAAGAGAATCCATGGTTTTAGGGTTTTGGGGAATCATTTCCTATGAACTAAACTTGAAACTTGGCTCGTCCGATTTTTTTTCGTTAAAAAGTCAATCTCTGAATACTTACCGTCTTTTTGTGTTGTTTTGAAAAGGAACTTGGCAAGGTCGCCATTTTGTTCGTAGGTGACATTACATTAATGCGATGTTTCCCAGCAGAATGTCCTACGGTGGCATACTGATTGGGCGTACTGTTCTTCTCAGGGGTTGTTGGGTTAGAGTTAGGATTGAATATGATTTCCAGAGCAGGATTGCTTCCACTGTACAGAAGAGAGATTTGTTCCTCATAGACGGTGTCTCTATTCTTTTCTAGAAACCCATTCACATCGTATTGCACATCGTCCGCAAAATGTTTGATCAGAAAAGTGCCATCTCCTGAAAATTATCAACAAGTTGTAAAGGGTTTACACAGCAAAGTTAGTCATTGTAAGTAGACCAATCAAATATCTCAGACCGCTAAGAGGTAGCGGACTTTTAGGGACTGACGGCCTTTATACAGTGTCCACCTTTTTCCAGAGCAAAGTGGGTCATTTTAGGCATAACAATAAAATATCTTAGACCTATGAGTTTTTTTTTCGAACTGCACAACAGAATAGTCAATTTTATGCATTTTTTACAAAACCGATTGGTGACATTTTCAGATCACTTAATCATCGGTTATACGGACCTGGACGGCCTGGAACACATACCATCACCGTTCCAGCCAAGAGCCATGAAAACTTTCTTAGTTACCTCAATCAGTCTATTTCAACCTTTTTATAAACCTGAATTTTTTAACTGGGGACAAGGGTTGTTCAAAAAAACGCCACATCAACAAACCACCAATGATTTACTTACCAAATCTTGGTTTAATAAAATGTTTGGACCATTTGTCTGAACATTTACCATACAATTTTTCTGCCCAACTCATATCTGTCCCTTTTGGCATTTTACATTCTTCATCTAGAAGATCAAAAATTCCCAGCTTTGACTCGATAAGGTCAATACAAGGTTGGTTATCATAAAAATCAATAAATTTCCATTCAATTCCTTCCTGGAGATATTCTTCTTGTTCCAATTTGAAAACGTGCTGAAATTTATTAATAAATAAAAAGTTATATTTATATACAGGGTGTCTAAAAAGAGAGCTCAATGTCTTGAGAACGGTTTCAAGTTTCAAAAAACGCTAAAACACTATTTCTTTATTCCAAAGTGGAAACCTTTACTTTCATGGTGAGTCAACACTGAAATCTAAAATAGAACTATCCCTTTTCTAATACATTTTTGAAAAGTATAGAAAGATCAAAAGTATTTTGAGATTGGTTCTCGATTTTGAATGTCGAGACTGAGAACAACATGGCTTACCGATGTGAAAAAATCACATCTTACGAAGAAATTAAACGGATTGCCGAAGATCGAGAACGGTGGAGAAGGAAAATGAAATGACAAATTTCTGAATGCTGAAGTCATGCACGCGAAAAAGCGATCTAATTCCAGACTTCAGGTGAAACAATTTAATGAAATCCAAAAATTTTCCCGAAAAAACATGGATTTGTTTACCATTACAATACATTGCTATAATAAAAAAATATTATTTTCAATAATGAAAATATTAAACCAAAACTATTTGGTCCACACGAGGTTGAGGGCAGTCCAAACATCTAAACATAATTCCGAAAAAAAAATATCAGAAAGCAAAAATCTCTTTCGCCAATATTCGAACCCAGGTAAGGTGAAATACTCATTTGACCTGATTCTCTCACCTGATTGAATTGTTGCTGAAGTTTCTCGTTTGCATAATTAATACAAAACTGTTCGAAATTGTTACTTTCAAAAGTTTCAAACCCATAGATGTCCAACACTCCGATGAACCTGGCCTTTGTTTGGTTGGACAATTGAAGACTTTTATTCAATTTGGCCACAATCCAAAGGAATAAACAAGAATACATATGTTTACAGAGAGCGTCTCGAGCGTTTTCAGCCTAAAAAACAATCAAAAGAATATCTATCAGTGAAGTAAAAGAATGAAACTCTCGAGTCAACAAAAAACACGATTTTTATTTACCTTTTCACTCCACATGGTACAAGAATAATCCCTTTCAAAAATTTTATGGCCCAAACGGCGAGATATTTATGTACATAGACTAGCTGTTTAGCCCGTGCTTCGTTACGATTTTTTTTAAATTGCTATTTTTGTTTTTCAAAGAAAAATGAAGTTGAAGGAAGCATTTAAAAAACACAGATTTTTCGTACAAGTTTCGCCAGGGTTCTTAGAGCATGGCTGTTTTGCGTTGTTTAGTGTCATAACTCTGAAATGGCTGTCTTAATATTTGCAAAATAAAATGTCCTGAATTAAGAACTAAACGGCTACCTAAAACTTTCTTGCTTTGAGTTGATATGTTGTCGCAACAAAATTTTAGATGTCGGATCTTGACTTGCCGAATTGGGTCAATAAATTGGATAAATGGCCGTAACTCGAAACGGTTTAACATTTTTTAGTTCTGATTACAATCCTGGGTAATAGACGACGATTCTGGGGGTATCAATTCCCTTAAATTTCTCGCTATATGTTACCGTTTGGGCTCTTGTATTTGACAGGCAGCCTCTACCACATACAAATGTTAGATATATCAAAAAAATATGGAAATAAATCACCTGTCC
The DNA here is from genome assembly GCA_012654025.1 of Pachypsylla venusta. Classification (NCBI taxonomy): domain Eukaryota; kingdom Metazoa; phylum Arthropoda; class Insecta; order Hemiptera; family Aphalaridae; genus Pachypsylla; species Pachypsylla venusta. The sequence goes on from CM022876.1 coordinate 34,260,427, forward strand.
AACAAAAACCTTAGCCCTGAGACCCTAGGAAAGTTGACACAACATTATGTTCAGTACCTCCTCTCTTTGGTCGTGCCCATTCCTGGTACTAATCGCAGTATCCCGTAACCAGACTTAGAACTTGTGGATCTCCCATGGGGTATGTCCTAGCCTTTACCAATAAACTATTTTGCTGATGACTTTCCATCTTAGGTTTGAAGCAATTTTTTTAAAAATACTGAATGCCCTTCCTAACACCAAACCTCCTGTATTTACACGTGCTTAGGACCGTCACCTAACAAAGCTGGCTTGTTCCCCTCGATGGCTACATTGTCACTTCACTTCAACCCTAATACTCACTTCAAAAGCACTCATTGGTTTATTGAATGACTCCTGTATTGTGGTAATCTTGCGATGAGTTAAGCATCTTATCAATTGAGTCTTATCAATATTGTACAGTACAGCGCATGCGTTGTTCAAATATACATCTTGTTTCTTTATACTACACGCATCGGAATCATTATGATTTCCAGATTGAATAAATTGAATGTTGCCTAAATGAAGAATCGAACTCAGTATCCTAAAGATGGTATCTTGATCACTAGGAGAGAAACCTGAACACAAGAAAAACAAACAATGAAACACCAATACACCAGTTCCCGTTCGATCACTGAAGTTAGGCAACGTCCAACGTGGTTTACTTGGAGCCCTTTCATGAATGTATATTAGATTCATAAAATGAATTTCAGTAATATATACAGGTGAAATGGTGAGGCAATTATGTTGTTCTACGATGTTTGTTGCAGTTCGGCAACCTCAAAAATTTAAGCCATTAAACGCCACGATGCTGAATTTCATACATTCTCACGTTCTGCTGTACGCAGTTGTCCTTAAAATTTGCCAAACATAACAGCTATACATACCTAGCTGTCTAACATTGGACTTAATTTTCCACCCAAAGATGTTATGAAATACACACATTTAAGCCTATCACGTATACCAAACCATCAACAATAAGTTCCCTCCACTTGGAAGATGGCTCAGTAATAACCTTCCAATCCCAATAAAGTTTTAAAGAAGAGTACATTTTTTATCTTATTATTTTACACTTATTACATTAACATTTCCCCATTAGCTATGTCATCCAGTATACAAGGACCTTGGTATCACATTTGAGAGCAACTAGAACTATGCCTACTATGAAGAAATCAAGACGGGGGCGTAGACAAGTTTATTATAGCCTACATCTGGTTTGCCATCTCAAGGTAGCTTTTTTCTTCTGCTGCTATTGGGTGTAGGTTAGTTGTTAAGGACTCAATCTGGTTGTTGTTGTTGTAGTGGTGTGCCAGTTAATGCCAAATTGATTTAGGGACGTAAAGCCAATTATATGCCAAATTGATTTACATTAATACCTACCCAATGTGTTGAATGCAGTTTGTGTTTCTTCAAAAGATTGCGCGTCATCTACGCCGTCAATTTGAAAACAGGTACAAATATAGTTGAAATATTCAGGTGACTCTGTAACCAAATTGGATCTAAATTATATAAATCAGAAATCTGTATGTACTTCTGAGGTAAGGATTGTCTGTTCCAATATCAGAGCTCAAAAGATAGCAGATATCGATTGATGAGAATGGTCCCACACCCCAAAAATCATTGTCTAGGACCTCGGGAAAATTATCAAAACTAAAAAATGTCATTTAGGAAGTTAAAGTCATATATCTTAAATTTTGTCACGACAACATATAAACTCAAAGCAAGAATGTTTTAGGTGCCGTTTAGTGTTTAATTTAGGACATGATTTGTAAAACTATGACCAGCCATTCCAAAGTTCATCATCAACATCGGGTAGCTTCATCATCATCATCATCATCGATGGTTGCCAAGTTTGATAGTGCTTGATAAACTGTTGATATAAAGATAGTTCTATCTTGTGCCAGGTTTTTACACATTTCATAGGTCGAAATCTGCCTCTGGCTCTTCTACCTCCTATATCGCCCTCCAATATTCCAGAGTTCTGAGCTCGAAATAGGAATACAGGATGAATACGAACCCATAGCTCCAAAATCTTCTTTGGAATTTCCAAAAGGAGAAATCATCTTACCGAGTAACAAATTTGGAAATTGATCTCTCACAGAACAGAGTTGATAGAAAATGTGATAATTTCTTTCGTTTGGCGCTTGAAACACGACTCTTGATTTTTCTAATAAATACGTTCTCATTGAAGCACCAATAATATTATGATATTTGTTGAAATGCAACTCTGTAAACTTGCCAAATCTTGAACTGTTATCGTTCCGTATTGTTTTGGCATTGCCGATTGCCTGAAAAAAAATGTCTGATAAAATTCTAGAATATTTTAAAATTAGATTCTAAAATCACGAAAAACGTTTTCTAATCTGTCTGCATAAGGAATAGAAGACAAAGTGAGGAAAATTATTTAATTTAACCCATACGGCGCGGCGGAGGGACGGTGAAACTCTAGCGCTAGTGTAAGTAAAAATAGAGAGATTTGAAGTTGACTGTGCACACCAATATTGTTATCGGTTATCGTTCTTGGTATGCATGTTCTAATCCAAACAAGGATAATAATAATTATGTCGTTGCTTGGTGTGGCCAGTCTTAATGTCTGTAATGTGGCGCACTCTAGCGGCTGTCCACACGTAACTAATAATAATACTCTATTGATTACATATTAATATACAGATAAAAAGAAATGATAAAAAATTACAAAATAAAATTAAAATCTTCATGTTACCAAAGGGCGCGATTATTACCTGCGGCAAAACTCTGCCATCAAAATTTGGTGGCGCACTGCCAGATGTTAATCGGAGGTAGTGAGACTGATATACCACCTTAAATGATTTTCCACACTTTCTGCTCTATTCGCTATCCTGTCTGGTTGGGGGAATTTCGGGCCGTGATGTTTTTTGTGTTCATATCATGGAGGCGTTGCCGTACAAATCCAAATTGATGATCAGAAATGGTTGCAAAAAAAAACTGAAAAAATGCCACTTTGGGACGTCTCCTTCCTTTGGAAAACGTCTTTGTAAAAAAAAATTATGGAACATAACTCTTTTTAAATCTTTAAATAACATGTTAACTATAAGTGTTAAAAAATATTTATTTTTAAATAAATTAAAACTTACTAGAATCATTTGATTCAGTTTCGAATCATTTGATTCCTCATCAGTCAACCTCCATCCTTCGACTAGGTTGATGATGAATCGAATGATTCTAAACTAGTTTCAATTTCAATAATTATAAATAGTGTTTGTGGTAAGTGTTTTGTTCTAATTTATTTAAAAATAAGCATACGCCTTCTTTTTCTTTAAAGTTTTTTATTTAATCTAGTTCCTTGAAACCTCATAGGTTTCAAGGAACATTTTTTTCTCTCCCTAATACAACCTGTATAGTCAGAACAATCGATTTTAAGAGAATCAAATCAAAAAGAAAAATGTCAATCCACCATTTAATTAGATCTTCAATATTTCACAAACAGAGCAAAGTACCTACCACAAAGCGCAGCAACTGAGCGATATCAGGTGGGCACGGACGAAATGAGATCAAATTGTTTAAGTTAATAAGAAAACACTATCTGTTTATAGGTACCTATTACTTATTTGTATTTTTTCTTTAAGGAGGAAAGTATTGTAAAGGGGCGTTTACACTGCCTGAACATCTCCGAGCATCGAGCATTCGTGATCGTTACTCGCCAGTTTTCAACGAGCTCGAACACAAACGAGCCCTCTGTTCACACTGCTTGAGCATTTCTGACGATCAGTTACTCGTGAGGATTCGCAGCGAACAGATGCGAATCCTCACGAGGATTCGCTATCCAAAATTGCGGTTTCCGCTGTGGTTATCCTCATTTTAGACCATCTAGCGGAGGAAAAGCGAAAAAGGAAAAGACGTCGCTTGTGAGAGTCGTCATTTTTAAAGAAAAGAAATTACTCCCTATTGCTAAAGAATTTGAAGGAGGATAACAGTTGGCTATTCAGATAAAATTTATGGTCTGGCTGACACAGCTCTAGGTGTTTCGCATACAGAGAAATTAACAAAAGGCACTTTTCATTGTCCCACTCCATCAGTCAAATACTAAAAAGCAACAAAACAACACACAAAATAGAAGACGTGTATGCTTCAACAGCTAGGCGAGGACTAGATTGATAGAACACCATTCGACACATCCCGGGGTGTTTACACAGAGCGAGCGGCAAACGAGCGTCCCTTTGATGATTCGCTGGAAAACCGACATCGTGCGGAACACGCTCGAGCAAGAACGAGCATTCACTTCGACCTTGATCGGCTCGCGGTGACTGTTTACACTGCCTGAGCCTCGAACGAATGCTCGTTCGTCACCCCTGTTCGCGACGAAAGTGTAAATGAGGCTTAACTGGATGAAATTTGACATGTTCATTTTTAAATTCCATTAGAGACGCCTTGCTATTATCCATCTTTATTTTCACTGATGGACAAAAAAATCGAAAATAAAAATGTCGTTTCAATATTTAATCCATCTCCCAAAGATCATTCTTTCACACAAAAGAGCAAAACTATCAATATCAGGGGATATGGGCGTCAGCATCAGGAAATTCCATTTTAGACGCCATGACATTTCCTTTCTTTATATTTACTAATTACTCTACAGAAAATTTGAAAGTCATTATGGATCAATCTGACCCACTTTGTTTGATTAATCGATCTGAATGGATAGGAATCGATTCTGTAGCAAATACGGGTACATGGTACGATATTTACACTTTAATATAGCTAGTAATTACTAGGTTTGTTTGGGTTGCGGCACCTGTTGATTGCTTATCCACAGTGAAGAATCGATTAAAAAAAAAAATTAAAAAAGATCGATCTTCGATTATATGGAATCGTTTGACTCATCACTCAAATAGTAAGTAAATCATACCTCCATAATAGGACTAGATGCAAGAACTTTCTTTTCTACTTGAGTTTCTGTCTGACTTCCTCCAACAGTAGCAAAATATCGCATAGCATACTTGGCAGACACAGTTTTACCAGCGCCAGACTCTCCGGACACAATAATGCTTTGATCGCGACTCTCTCTGGAAACGAAATAAACAATTGAATAATTAATACACAATACCCTGCGATAGGTACTGGATTTCATAGAGAATTGGTTGTACGTATTTACCAAGTACACTCGGATTTTTTTTCCGACCAAAGATCGCTTAACCTTTTATTTCGACATCATACCTCTGTATGTTTTAACCATGGAGAGGTTGATTTAAACTGATTACTCCAAATGCTACCACGAGTACTTAGAGCTGGCACTGAATTTAAGCCAGCGTCTATGACACGTTGAATACACCAGTTCCCGTTCGAGGTTGTACCATGTGGGTGACCACGTGGGTACTCGGCCTCGTGATGCTATTTTTTAGGCCCAACCCAGGCTGAGTGAGGTCAATGTGGGTAGCTGGTTTTCAAGTTTCCAGCGAATGAAGGATAAACCTCCCGTCCTGAAGGACCAAAAGATGTTAAAGAGACGTTAGGATCAATGAAACAACATAAAACTGTTGTCCGAAATGCGGGATCCCAAAAGAACCATTTATTTGAATTCAGGCGTAACCACACTAGAACAAATTATAATCTGGAGTAATACTGTTGAGATTTTGGTCCTCTCTGGTGTGAAAACGGCATGAATGGTCAGAGTCGGATTTAAACTTTCGCCGCCCCTATTTTGACAAGAAATGCGATTTTGATAATTTCATTCGTTAGTGCTTACTCAGTAATTTTGTCGATTATTTTGAGACAAACATTAATGAAAACAACACTGCTTGAAATCTTTTATTACAGCCTAGTTACTCGTCAAAAACCTCTCCTTTACAGGTCTTTGCGTCTTGACTGTGTAAAAAGTGAGAAAAATGTATAAACATAGATACTATTTTCATTATGGCAAAAAAAAATGTTTTCCATATTTTGCCGCACATAAATTCTGCCGCCCTAGGCCATGGCCTATGTTGCTTATACGGTAAATCCACCACTGTGAATGGTGTCTAAAACGTTAACAACCTGCTTAGGAACTCACCAACTTCCCTATCCAGTTCCAGAAAAACGAGTAATTCTGTCAACTGTAGACCTCACTCAAATATATGCCGCTCTGAGGCCCAATAGAATCTAACTAGTATTTCTGTGAACTGTAGAGCTCACTCACTTAAATGGCCAACATTGGGCACCGGGTGGCCCAATAGCTACTAAGGTTTTTTTCATCAATGTGACAGCGTTTCCAACATTAAAATTCGTTATTGAGTAATACTCGTATATGAAAAAAAAGCTCTCAAAATAGTCTGGTTTGCTGTACCTTCCAAAGATAGTATGTAGTCATATTTTATACCAGTCGTATGACCAGTTCATCTTCTTCTCGACCCCTGGACACTTACAACCCCTCCCCCCCCCTGCTGCTTCCCAATTTAGACCAATATCTTACCTTTCCATTTTGGTATACGCCTCTTCCGCCACGGCGAAAATGTGTGGATCCAAATCTCCTACTGACTTTCCACGATACGTCCATATTGTGTTGGACCCGTAAATTGGTAACTCTGAGTAAGGATTAATGGCGACTAGAACAATGCCTGAAAATATCAAATAACTCTGAGTAAGGGTTAATGGCGACTAGAACAATGCCTGAAAATATCAAATAACTCTGAGTAAGGGTTAATGGCAACCAGAACAATGCCTGAAAATATCAAATAACTCTGAGTAAGGGTTAATGACGACTAGAACAATGCCTGAAAATATCAAACAATTCAGGTAAGGGATAATGGCGGCCAGAACAATGCCTGAAAATACCAAGTAACTCTGATAGGGGTTAATGGCAACCAGAACAATGCCTGAAAATAATTATGCGATTGATCTTTCCTTTCTTTGACAGTTTGTAAGAATCTTGACGAATTATGAACGTTATTTTAAAGTGGGAACACAACCGTACGTCAAGAACGTAACGGCCAAAAAAAATAAGTGGGATTTGTAACGTCATGGCGCCACGTTACGTTTGATCTAATGATTTTGTGGGATTTTTAATTTATCTTCCTATATACGAAAAGAAATTAATGTAAGTAATTGTGATAAATTTCGATGTCATTTTGATTTCTGGACGACTTCACGCCTACATTCCAAAATTATTTGTATTATGAAAGCTTTTACCTCTGTGTCAAAAATAGTAATGTGGGGAGAGTGTTGCCAGACTGTTTTTNAGTGTGTTCTTTTTTTAAAAAAAAATATTTTTTCCTCTGTGTGAGCATACAAAACTCAATGTAAAAAACCTAACCTAATAATGTGTTACAGACTTTCTACCCACCTACAATGAATATTGTAAATGGAAGTAATTTAATTTCCAGCCTAATTAGGAGCCCCAGGCCTAGGCCGTCGGTTCGATGAATAATCTATATTTATAAAACGCAAAGCCCAGTTGGTATACTGACTGACTGATAATCAACGTAGCTCTACGATGGCTAAACGTAGAGACTTAAAACTTGGCACACAGGTCCCTTTTAGTGGTGCGTAATAAGAAAGGAAAAAAATTTAAAGTTCAAGTGGGAGCAAGTTACCGCCAAAACTGACGCTATTTAGCGGGCCTTTTTGCAATTTTTTTCTGGGCAAACTAAAAATTGACCGAGAATATACCCCCAAAATAGTATATAAGGACCCCATAAAAAATATAAAATTTGAAAATTTCCGGTTTCTCCCCAATTTATGGACGGTTTTTACGACCAAAAAATCGGAATTGAGAAGTACCATTTCGGGATGAGCGAGAAAACTGAAATTTGATACTCCTATTTAGAAAATTCAATAAAATATTGAATTTTCTAAATAGGAGCAGTGTTCACTCTGGGGGTCGGTTCCACCAAAAATCTAAAATAGAGAAGATTTAATTTCGCGATATCAAAATTGTTGTTGAATTTTGTAACCGTAGCGAAGCACGGGAAAACAGCTAGTTATTTATAAATTTGAATTTTCAGAATTTTTTCCTCTATGCTCCTTTTTTCCTCTTCTGTGGCTTCCTCGAAAAAAAAAAAAAAAAAAAAAAACCTTTGACAACATGGAGAATTGCTTTCATAATACAGATAATAGGGAAAAAATGTATGTCCATCCGTCCAGAAAATAGTGTTGAGTATATCTTACCACAATATGTGTAAATAGCATTATGTGAACAAAATCGAATTTGTAAATTGTACAAGACGGCTGGCTCGTGTAAATAAGAAAGTGACGTCAAATCATTTTCTCCGATTAATATATCTGGATTTCGTAAAGGAGGTAAATCCTTTTCCGTTTCAACAGTAATCAGCCGCTCTTCACCAGAATCTGTGGAGGAGAGAAAAATAATATAATGAGGATGAAATATAGTGGACTAGGAGATTTAAAGGCAATGTTTGACTGTCAACAAACAGAGCAAACCACATTTTTCATCACAGACAAATCCAATCAACACCTCCGCTGGATTGGGTTATGCTTGCTGTATTCTTTTTTTGTGTATGTTTTCATCATGGCTTACATAGATCTGATTGTTTTGGGCTGGTAAAAAAAATCACCTAATGATTGTGCGGTCGTCTGATGTATTAGTCTTTTAGCATTTCCCAGGATGGTGCACCCTGAGAGGGAATAAAGGGTACAACGGACAAGACTCCAACAAGATTCAAACGCAGTGCAGTGATCCCGTCGTAGGTTCGAGTAAGTACTAGTTTTAGAAAAAAACCTAAAAAATCACGAGGTCGTATAAACGCTTCTAGTAGCGTTTGTAGTTGCTTCCAAACGACGACCTAGGTAAGGAAAGTAAACATTCTAAAGTAAATCCTCGCTACAAACGATAGTCTACTATGAACTGCAATAATAACACTTTAATCTACTCATATGTGTCTGCTTTCATAACATCATCCTCAAACCAGAGATTTAAAATGTAATCTACAGCCTTGACAGAAATATAATTTATCAATTACTCGTATGACTTTCTAGTCAGTGGATGCAAAACATGCGCGCCACACTATTCGGACAGCCTTGCCACACCAACTGATACCAGTCATATAAGTAGTACTTTTAACTGTAGCTCGCACACAACTTGAGCTCACAGAAATACAGGTGGTCAAAAAATTCGTCTCCTATTTTAAAATTAAATCATCACCTTTTTATTTATTAATATTTTTTAAATATCATTTTCTTTTTTCCAGTCACAACGTTTGAGAGAGATTTTAGAATAGAATCCTACACGATTTCACTGCGAACGAAATTGGTCGTATTTTGGAAATGCGGTAAGTCCATTACGTTCAGCGTTAGATATTGACCGTTCAGATCAACCTCTTTCTACCATTTTTCAAAAACACAAATCTATAATAAACGGTTGGTTTCGAGAGAAACACCGCTTTTAGAGCAACAAAAGGGTGCATAAATATTAAATATTCCACCAGTTCCCACACTTCGTGCTATAGTAACCCAATATAAGCGATATGGGAAATGTGAGACGTACGGGGAGACTCGATCTGGACGATCAGCCGATAAAATCCGATTAAAATATTACAAAATTATGTTGGATGGACATAATGTTCCGACTATTTTGACCGACTGAACTTATTTACAGTGAAATTTGGTATGTGGGCATGTGCACCGAACATTGTCATGAGCTCTGACTGAACTTGATTACAGTGAAATTTGGTATGTGGGGCATGTGCACCGAACATTGTCATGAGCTCTGACTGAACTTGATTACAGTGAAATTTAGTATGTGGGGCATGTGCACCGAACATTGTCATGAGCTCCGACTGAACTTGATTACAGGGAAATTTGGTATGTGGAGAATGTGCACCGAACATTGTCATGAGCTCCGACTGAACTTGATTGCAGTGAAATTTCGTATGTGGGGCATGTGCACCGAACATTGTCATGAGCTCCAACAGAACTTGATTACAGTGAAATTTGGTATGTGGGGCTTGAGCACCGAACATTGTCATGAACTGCTCTTTTGTCACTTAGCGTTAACTGATTTTGAATATTTTTTATGTAAGACCCAGTGGGGTTGTAATTTTGCGCCGAAAATTTTCCTTACGGTTACTGACGTAATATTCCATATTTTTTTTAAAAAAAAATCGCACGCAGTACTATAAAAATTGTTTAGGAAGCCCTGACCAAATGAGCAAATGATCTATGGATGCATAGCTCATCACTCGTCAATGATCAATACAAATTGTCTGCAGACGAGCGGTCTTCCAAATTGATTACTTTTTTTCTATCTTAAAAATAATGAACATGAAATTTGATTTCAACAACTTTAATATATAAAGGGTGTTCCAATAAGAAGGTAAGATCTGAAATATCTACAATTTTGTCTCCACTCTCCAAGATGAGACAGACAATAACTTAGGCTTCCCTACGATTTTTCCTTCCCAAAATCTTCCCATGATTTTTTCTTTCCTTTAATTATTTCCTTCTTCGTGTTAATCCTTGAGAGGATATATTTCTCTCGATCTTTGTTTGAATTCCTAAGTTTGTATTGTTTCCAGGCATTTTTCTTTTCTTCAACTATTTCTTTAATTTCCCCGGTCCATTTCAGTCTTTTAGCGAGAGGGTTGACTCTCTTCTCACCCCAAGCTATCTGTACGGCTTTCAGAATATTTTCTTTAATTTCTTTCCATTTTGTATCCAGATCCGTTTCTTCTTGTTGAGCTCTTTCCAGTTCACTTGTTAATGTTTCATTGTATTTTGTTTTGATTTCTTCGATTTTTAGTTTTTTCTACATTTATTTTAATCGTATGGTGCTTTTTCGTCTTTAAGCCATTTAGTGTAGAAAGTTTTGTCCATCACCACTAGGTAATGGTATGTACCTATTTCTTCATTTCTCAATGTTTTTATCTCTCTTATGGCGTATTTGGTTTAAGTAATATAGTCATATAGTCTACTATGCTATTAAGACATTTTCTTCATAATTTTATGGGGATAGAAGGAGCTATTTTCAATTGATTCTGAGTACAGAAGTATTTTCCAATAATGTTTTCTACCCCATTCCAGTCTCCCATAAAATTATGACATGTCTCCTTCTATCCCCATTAAATTATGACATGTCTCCTTCGTTCTTCATCTAGCAGAATCTGCGCCTTCTACTGGAGCACATATTTGTATGATTGCCACTCTCTCTTCAAGTTGTATGTCTAGCGTTATAATTCTGTTGTTGACTGCTTCCCATCTTAGGCATTTCCTTTCTATGTCTTCTGTCACATGAGGGAAATATCCTCCTTAGCTCCTTTGTCCATGCTCACTGCCGATTATTTCATTCGTTATGTATCTTCGAGTTTTATTTGTCCATTGACTTTCTTTCTCACTTCCCTTAATCCTAATATTTGTACTTCGTATTTCTTCATTTCGTTTACCAACTCAAATTCTTTTCCTGAAATATTCTTTGAATTCCAGGTTCCAAATCGTGTTCTTACTCCTGTCCTGAGGAGTTTCCGTGGGCAAATTCCAAGTCCATCCGTCCTGTTTCCGAGGCTTCTTTTGGTTCTCTGAATCCTTTAGGACTGGAGTGGGGATAGGCCAATCTCCAGAATTTGTGTGGCCAATAATTCATGCATGTACTAGCAGGATCATATACCATGAGACGTCTCGATATATTGACCAACCAAGCTTCCAACACTTGCTCGGGACCCCAGGATCGCCAGTTCCCGTATATCCGAAGTCACCCCTGGAGGAGGACACCGGACTGGATGTTGATAATCCCGGCCTCATTCATGTTCTCTAATAGTGGTAAATATCTCAAATTCATGTCTATGAAATTTCATGGGATGGCAGGGTTTGAACTCACGCCTATAACTCACAGAATTGTCGTTTACCGATTTGAAAGAATTGTTCCCCTTTCTTTCAAAACACAACCGTACGTCAAGAACGTTTTTAACATTTGTAGCGTCATGACGTCACGGTACGTTTGATCTAATGATTTTTTGGGATATTTTAATTTATCGTCCTATATACGGAGTAAGTATTTAATATCCATAATAAATAACCCATAGTCCGCTCTTTGTTTTGAGTTTTTCCGAAATATTTCAGAACTCAGAGGTAAACAAAAATCTTCTCTTATTACAGGTACTGTAAAGCAAATGGAAATTTATGATTTAATAACCCAAACCCTATTACAAGTCCCATGACGCCCTTGCACATTTTACCACCCAGTAGTGTTATCTCTCGTTTTGTTGAAGATAATTATTGTATGCTGCGATCCAGCCCTTTAATTCCTTCGGATTATTTTCTGTATACCAAATACTCTACGGAAATTGGACGTTGTATCAATGAAATATCACCAAATTCCTTCAAGATTGTTTTTATTGAATTTTTTGACAAAAGAGAACGCACATGACAGCAAAGTAATGTGTTGTTCTTACATGATTTCCTGATTTGTACAGCGACAACGTGCCCACATTTGTAAACAAGGCTTATTTCTCTTGTGCCCCAAATCTCGTAACTCAAACTATAACAATACAATACGCATCCAGCGATGTATTAAAAAGTAACAGTGACAACTTTGCTTCTCCTCCTGCCCATATATGTAAACAAAGCGTATTTCTCTTGTAATTCAAATCTCGTAGTTCAAACCGGAGCAATACGCGTCCAGCAAGGCATTGAAAAGTAAAAGCAACAACGTTACCTCTTCTCCTGTCTATATTTGTAAACAAACCGTATTTCTGTTGTGTTGTCACAACTCTCGTATTTCTAACTAAAATGATAAAGAAAAGACTAACCGGTTTTGATTTTCAACCGACTGCCCGGTTTGTATTGTTCCAAAATAAGTCCTCCTTGCCAAACATTATCAGGATGGGGCATCCACACTCTCGCCCCATTTGAATATAATTTGTCAAGGCTAGAATTGGACACCATGTTGAACCCAACTATTGTTTACATCTAAAATCAAGAAACAGTTATCTAAAATCAATAAATAATTATTATAGTTATGTTAAAAAATTAACTCGTCAGTCACAGACAAGCCTGACTAAAAGAGAGGGGGGAGATCCCCTCCCCCCCCCGGATTTATTTAGAGAATATATACAAGGGCTCGTACTGAAATTTCGACTGATGTTGGTCTAAACTCAAAATAATTGAACAAACGAAATGATAATAGCCTAGTTTGAACTCTTCTATTTTCTATTGTTTTTTCTATTTTCCATTGTTTTTCTGTTTAGACTTTCTGTGCCACGATATCTTATCCGATTTTAATGAAATTTGCGTCTTATCCGATTTTAATGAAATTTGCAATGGCCATTTGACTGATTATGGGCCCTAATGGACCAACCAGGGTCACATGGTGGCAATTTTGAGTGAGATCTATAGTTCACAGAGCTGACAATAAAACCTAAAAAAATAGCCAACGATCATACCACGTACACCAGTTCCCGTCAGATCACTTAAGTTAAGCAACGTTGGGCGTGGTCAGTACTTGGATGGGTGACCGCTTGGGAACACCACGTTTCGTTGGATCATTTTTCCGGCCCAACCCAGGCTGGGTGAAGTCAATGTGGGTAGCTGGTTTGCAAGTTTCCAGCGAATGGAGGGTAAAACCCCCGTCTTGAATGACCAATAGATGTTAAAGAGACGTTAAACCAA
>CM022876.1:34278284-34325557 GCA_012654025.1 Pachypsylla venusta
CTATCTCATTCAAAACGCTAATCTGTTGTTGAATGCTATCTCATTCAAAACGCTAATGGGTTGCTGAATGATATCTCATTCAAAACGCTAATGTGTTACTGATTGCTATCTCATTCAAAATGCTAATGTGTTGCTGAATGCTATCTCGGTCAAATTTTCTAAACATCATGTTCAATAAAATTACCTTTGTAAAAAAATCGTGTACATATATTTCAACTGAAGGATAATAATTCAACTGGTTTCGCGCCCCCCTTGGCTTGCCTTTACGCCCCCTAGGGGAGCGCCCCCCCCCAGTTTGGGAACCTCTGATCTAGATGTTCGAATGTCATTCATAGGTCAAGTTTTCAATGTTCATAAAACCTTTATAAGTACCTATCTGGATGTTCGAATGTCATTCATAGGTCAAGTTTTCAAAGTTCATAAGAACTTTATAAGTACCTATAATGGTTTATTATTTTCAATGATGGATCTTTAGAACCCCCCCCCCCACCAAAAAAAAAATTTGATATTTTACAGTTCAATGTACGTAAAATCTAATAATCGAATAAAAAATCCGTTTGTCCGCCGTGATGAGCACTTTTGCCACATATCATTGATTGAGATTTTGATGAAATTTGGTATGAAGGTCCCATTTGGGGTCTAACTGTGCCTTGAAACATTTCGTCACCTTCACTGACATATTTTGGGGAGGGGGTAATTCTTTTGAGCCAGTTATTTCATCTTTAGATGTGTTAGGAGAAGCACTTAGCCTCCTGAGGAAAATTAAAAAGTAAGGAAAATGCGGCAATAAGTTCAGGTATACACTAGGTATGTGACTAACCCAATTATGAAAGTTTTTTTTTTTTAAATTTGGCTTAACGTCTCTTTAACATCTATTGGTCATTTAAGACGGGGGTTTCACCCTCCATTCGCTGAAACTTGCAAACCAGTTACCCACATTGACCTCACCCAGCCTGGGTTGGGTCGGAAAAAGAGCCAGTATCACGAGGACGCGAATCCACCTGGACACCCAATTGGTACAACCTCACTGGACGTTGCTTAACTTCAGTGATATAACGGGAACTGGTGTATTCTACGCGCCATATACGCTGGCTTCTCATGAAAGCTAACGATCAGTGCAGTGTCTGAGAGAGATATGACAATGAACGAAGTAGTTCACGTATCCAGTCCATCTCCTGCTGCTGTCCAGCTTTCGCTTCCGATCATGTAGACATAAAAACTATTCGTTGTTTCTGTTATAGTGCTGTAGACTAATAACGCAGTACCTTAATAGACGAATGAAATATCTTCGTTTTAATATTGATTTTTTTAAATATATATTTTCGTCTATTGACTTTTTTTCATATCTTTTTTGAGTGAGTCAAATAGACGAATAAAATTTACTAAAATTAATCGAAGATAAAGTATTGTAACATGAACCCAAAATGTGACACAGGTCCTTTGTTTAATAATATTTGAATCTGGACTGCACTGACGAGTATATCCAGCAGGAGAACAAATCGGAGAGGTGTCCTGACCATTAGTCAGCGGATTTTTTCCCTAACTTGCCGCAGGTTTCAACAGGAGTTTTATTATTATATGATCTAACCAAACACTACTCCCAATACGTCCTACTCAACATACTTAATGTTCATATCAATGAGGCATGGCCGTGTAAACATAACCTAACCATATTACACATGGATCATATCATATCATTTTTTTTTTTTTTTTACACTTTAATGAAACAATATAAACCAAAAAGAGGAAGGATAGAAAGAGAAAGAATTGAGAAAAATATGAAAAGATATAGTTTGGCTAGTTTAATATATTAATATAGCCAATCTCATCGAGGCATGGCCGTTAATATCAAATTAGGTCGAGCACTATGAGAAATCTTTATTTATTTTTTTTTATTTTTTTTGATAAGACACAATTGGCCCTTATAATAAAAATATTTTAAATGATCCAAGGAACATTTTCAAGGAAACCCCTAGGATCTGAGCTTTAAAGATGGGGTTTAGATATAGGTCTATTGGACTGAAGAACCCAAGAGAATACTGAAATTAAAAATTTAAGATTATTAATATTAAGAAGTGCTTAAACAACTCAAATCCTATCAATTCCGCTATTTTAGTTGATAGTAAATTAGGTATTATGTAAGTGTAAATTTAAAACAAATTTGAATAAAAACTGGTCTTCTCTACACTAGCAAAACAAAAATTTCTTCATTGATTTATATCTAAATTAGGTCGTCACCAAAAAGTTGATTACCAAATTTGATGAAAAAGGTATAGCGAAGACCTTAACAAAAAAAAATTATCAAAGGGAGAGTTCAGCACAAAGCGTCAATTATTTTTTACCATTTTCTTAATGACCTAATTTTAGGAGTGTACACTTAAAATACATTTTAAAATACAAAGCCATCTCTATCCATCCTAATACTAACATTTTGTCCCATACTCTAAAAGTTACATAACAAAAAAAAAAAAATTAACTTACGTTAGAATTTTATTGTAAAAAAAAAATTATAATCAAATTATTTCTCTCAAAACAATTTATTGCATAGAACACAAATTAATTCATAACAATTTAAACTTATTTAATTAATTTTTCTTAAAAAAATAAAATCTCACGACATTTTTCTCAGATTCGAACGAACTTTTGAATTTTAAAAAAATTAATATTTATCTTTTGCGTATTGTTTACTTTTTTATTATCTTTTTTTTTCTTTATCACAAAATACAATGAAGTGTAAAGAAGTGGAATCGAAAATAAACTAGAATTTAGAATTGAATATATTGAAGCAAAATGTAGTTACTCTGTATAGTAAAATAAACTTTGACTTTGATTGGTTGATATTTTTGACTGATATAACAATATTTTTATCCAAATAATTTGAGTGGTCTGATTTCTGATTTTTTCGTCTGTTATTTTCCGTCGTACAAAAAAATAGACTGGGATTTTTTTACAGGGTTAGAATGTTAGAACTTAGTTTTCCATCCTTGAAACAAACCTTGGACTTGCGAAGCGAAAGACTTCATCGGGAGGGTTGGAGCTCACTTATATGAACACACGGGCGAAAAGCGATACGCATCTTTTCTGAGAGGACGCATCCGGGTTTGCATCCAAAAGGGGAATGCTGCAGCAGTGATGGGTATGGTGCCGCACATTCAGATGAAATATTTTACATGCTATGATATAATATAAAATATTTCACCCGAAGTTGTGTTGTTTTGGACAAGACTTCCTTGATCTTCTTGATGGGAACTACCTACCATATTATTTAACTGTAATAACTAGGTACTATACTATTTTTTACTAACGGCAGTCATCCAGGTAATCCTTTGAAAGCGATTACAAGCTCACGCTATTACGAGCGACTGAACCAAATGAGTATAGATTAATGGAAACTCGTCCACCTCCACTATAAGCGTTTATACGATTGCAGTGAACGAAGTTCCCATTATTATTATTTAAATCTTTATTGAATTAACTTTATCTTTTTTCTATAATAATAAAACTCAATGTAACGATAAATGTGTGTATCTGTTCACTAATTGTTTAGCAAAAACGGTAAGAAATATCGAATAATTGATGAGAATGGATCCCCCCCCCCCAAAACCATAGGCTGAAANTTTTTCGATTTTTGACCGAATTTAGCTGGTCATGGTCCGATATCTTAAATTTTGACGCGAAAACATATCAACTCAAAGTGAGAAAGTTTTAGGTGGCCTTTTAAGCCTTAATTTGGAACATAGTTTGCAAAAAACGGTCCAACCGTTTTCGAGTTATGGCCGTTTTTCCAATTTTTGTAAGGGGAATCATAGAATACTATTAGCACGGGAACGGCCATGCCTCTAAGGACCGTAGCGAAGCACGGGCGAAACAGCTAGTAATTAATAAAGATAGAAGGAAGAGAAAAAAAGGAAAATTAAAGTAAACAGAGAGAGAAAACTAAATAAATAAATAACCTACATTCATTTGGATCAGTAGTCAGTAGCGTGAAGTTGCTAGTCGCTCGTAGTAGCGTGAGCTTGTAGTCGCTTCTTAAGGACGACCGGGGTTAGGAGGAAGTCCTAATCATTCTGACAAATTTGAATGGTTCATTTTATAGAGGTTGAGAAACGTTATGGTTGGGGAAAAAGTACAAATGTAAGGATTGGTACATTTTTACGTTCATACCTTGGCAAAAATTATATTTTTCTGTGTGAAAAGCAAACTCTAGCTCTCCTCAGAGTCATACCCAGATATTTAGTTATGATAAAATAATTAAAATGAGTCTGCTTGGATAAAAAAAAANAAAACAAAAAAAAAAAAAAAAAAAAAATGGAAAAACAATTAGCAGACTGTGTCTGGATTAGGTTAAAAATAATCCACCTAAATCGTAGTTCACCTAATTTGTAGTTGTGGTTGTATTAGTTCTAAACAAAATCTATCTAAATTCTAGACTGTATTTGCTGATCACTCGTTTCAATTCNTGGTTGTATTAGTTCTAAACAAAATCTATCTAAATTCTAGACTGTGTTTGCTGATCACTCAAGTTTTAATTCTGTAGGTATTACACTAGTAGGCTGTGTTTGGATGGATTTGGCACAAGACCCGAATGGACCAATAGTTTTTCCGAATGGTGCAAGAGTTTTTAGGGATAAACGACTTCATGAGAAGAACAAAGAACAAGTTTGTTTATTTTATCAATATAAGCTTTTAGATGAACGTCCCCCAGACCAGAGAGGTTAGGAAACGTTTTGATCGGCCATACCTCGATAAAGAAGTTGTTGTTTTTTTTTTGGTAAAAACTCGAAGTTCATCATTAAAAACTATTGCTCGGTTCGGGTCCTGTGTCGCGTCCGTGTTTGGATTAGTTAAAAAGAGTCCACCTAAATTGGAGTCACTGTTACTCGTATTTCCACCTAAATGATCAGGATAAAAGTATTTAGTTGGAAAGGGGCTATTAAGGCTTAAACTCTGAATATTGGAGTACCATAAATGAATTACCTATATACCTAATTGAAAAAAAAAAAANAAAAAAAAAAAAAAAAAAAAAAAAAAAAAAAAAAAAAAAAAAAACACGTACCTATAACCTATGCTTACGATAAATTAGTCCTACTATAAAATCTAATTCTACCAAAAAGCGATCTTTTTCGTTCTTCTAATCCGTGTGGAGGGATTGATCGTCTTTCTTTCGTAATTTCGTATCCACTACCCACTACCTACTGCTAAATTTATCTTAGATATGATTTGATTGGTTGCAAATAAAAGTCCACGTAAATTTCAGACAGTAGGTAATTAATTACTCGAGTTTTAATTCTGTATTCCTAACTAAAAATAATTCACATCAAATCTAAATTGTGGCTACTCTTCCACCTAAACTGTTGCTTTGATTGATTGCTCGGTTGAAAATAATAGTACATGCTGTTGATTTTCTGTGGTTCACTTTATCCTATTTAGGGGGAACGGCGGACGATCCACGAACGGTTTTTTCTATTCCATTTTTGGATTATACATACCTTGAAATAACGTCAAAGTTTCATTATTGAAAAAAACAAAATCATAAAAATTCCCTCCGCAGTAACCATAACGAATATAATTATTATTCTATTATTATATATGATTGTACGACAGTAAAAAATATTATTCATTTGTACAAGCTTGGAAATTGATATACGGCAACACTGTGATAATCTCAATAATCAATTTCCCGGATTCCCGGCAAAAATCGGAAAATTGATCCCTTTTTGAATCGTACCGAGACCGCGATAGTTTTAAAAAAAATAATAATAATAAAAAAAAAATAATGCGATAGTTTAGTTGTTTTTTATTCAATTAATTATTTTTTATTCATTAAAATCAAAGAATAATAAATATCAATCTTCAATTTATAAAATGATTGATCAGGATGAAGAAGATGTATATCAATTAAAAGGTTCTCAAAATGAAAAAGGCGGATTAATTATTAAAAAGAAGTCTGCTCCCGGTACCAGTGTGGAATTCAAAGTTCCTAAGGTTTCACTTCTTGGATTAGACAAACTTGCAGGTAAACTATACTTTTTATAGAATCTCAGATAGACACTATCAGGAATAGTAATTTTGTCATAGCTATTATTAAGTAATAAGAAGACAATTCATATTATCTTGAAGTAAGGATCCTTACTTTGTGAAACTTTAGGGTGCTAATAATTATCTCCTAGACAACTCCAGCATCAGACTCGGATTACACCAGACTTGAAAATGTGAAATATTTTTTTTCTTTGAATTTTCTTCTTGGTCTAGTTGTGTTTGGGTTTAACTCAGCCTCCTGAGGTTAATAGAGTTGTCATGGTAATAGGGACAAGTGGTTGCATAATGAGATGATTTTGTAATTATAGCTTAGTGATCTCTCAGTTTGGCAGGGATTTAATTGGACTCGCATACTGTACAAACACCATTTACATCAAAACTCATGTATTCAAAGAGGTATGATCTTATTAAAACGAAGCTCCAATGGTTAAAGTTCAGTATTACTGTTCGAATTACGAGAGTTGAGATACAAGATGAAAACGCTTTCTTTATAAATGTGAGTAGTAGGTGTTACTCAATACATGTCAGGACGTATTATCGGTATTATTGCTATCATCTCAGCTCCCGTAATTTCAACAGTATTAAAATATATTATAATACCTGTTACTCGTATTACCCTGGCTTGGACCCACATTTTGTTCAACCGATTTTATTTGAAATATTTTTAGCCGAGAAAAGAAAAGAAAGAGAACAGAGTATAGAAGCAGAAACTAAAAAATCAAAAACATCTTCCTATAGAGATGAAGATGAAGAAGGAGAAGATGTCGACCCCGAAAGTCCCAGACATAGTTCAACCGACAAATCAAAAAGGTAAGGAACATTACATTGGTCTGAGTGCAGATGGGGAACTGGCTTCAAAATAATTTAAAACACGTTGGTTACCGGGCCTTATTTTTCCTCTAATCCTGAGGGACCAAGGCTTGTTTTCGATTTTATTATTCAGGACCGTGAGGGGCACATGTGTGCCTCATGAATTTATTTTGTGGAACCGTCCCTCTATGTGTGCCTCAAGAGATGTTCACTTTACAGGACCTGTTGCCCCCTGGTTTACCTTATTTCAATGAAGCTTTTTTAAATTTTTAGGGAAAAAAACTGAATGGTGTGTAAAGGTGGCATACTTGCATTTTGTTTGAGTCCTATTTTGCAGTAGGTTTTGTAAGACAAAAAGAAAAGATTATTTTTTTACAAATAAGAAACGAACTGGTTTTTATTTTTTATTTATTTATATTATGCAAATTACTGTAAGAAATAACTGTTGGATCCCGAAACCCATACGTGTGCCTTAAAATAAAAAGAAAATATCTCAAAACCGAAACACTACTTCACAGCCATTGTCAGACAGATCCACAGATCTATAGTAAAAATCACAAAAATTTATTATGAGCCATAAAAAAAATGGTTCAGACATGGAAGATTTGTCTTTTTTTAAAATCATTGTTGATGGAAATCTGAGTGATCTGATATATTAAAGTTTACGAAAGCCCTCAAAAATTTCTCGAAGTCCGCTAAATTGCGAAATATGCAATTTGCGAAAGCCGTGCATAACGTTGCAAAATTGAAAAACAATATGATTTGATAGGTCACATCACAATATTAACTCTTATAAGCTATGCAAACCACGATGTTGCAAAATTTGACCCGTAGAATATATAGCTTGAATGAATTCTCCTAATTTAAATTTGTATTTTATATTTCAGAAATTACCGTGAAGCCCATGTGGAAACTCCTACATATACAGGTGGAATATCAAGAGAAGCTCAAGATCGATTTTATAATCGAATGAGAAAAGAAAATGAAAGAGGAGTTCTTTATAGTACAAAAGATAGTAATAAAAATAAAGAGGAAGAAAAATCAAGAGATAAAAGGAATGAGAGGGATAAACATTATGAAAGGGGGAGAAAATCGGATTATAAACGAGAAACTAATAGAAATAAAGATAGAAATCGACGGTCAGATAGTAGTAGGAGGTCAGACAGTAGATCGGGCTCAGATAGTAGAAAAAGGTCAGACAGTAGAAGAGGATCAGATAGCAATAGAGGGTCAGAAAGTACTCGTGAAGAGAAATATAGAGAGTCAGAAAGAAGAAGTGAGCGACGATTTAATGATGATGGTAAGTAGAAATATTCTTTATTATTGGTGTAGTGGTGTTCCTTTTAAAATCAACTGCTCTCTATTTCTAGATTCAGGTTTGAATAAATGGTAGGAAAAGGTTTTGATGGTTCTTGACTGGAAATGTGATGATATCCAGGTTTTCCTGGTGCGTAGAACTGGCCAAATTGCGAATTGTGTAAATATAGTTATGAGATGAGTTGTTTATAGTAGTATTGAAACTATGTTTCCCAGATGGCCTTTAGTTTTTCGGTCACGACTGCTTTATCATATTGAAATATAACCACAGAAAACTAAAGAAAAAATCTTGTCTCATCGCTTAATCTAGAGACCTCTTATTACCATATGAACCAAAAACAATTAGGTGCAGGATAATTAATAAAACACTTTTTTCTATTACAGAGAGTGAAAGACGATTTATAAAGTCTGAACGTCGCACAGAACGTGAAACACCATCACAACGTTACAAGGATGAACCTTTAACCCCTGACATTAAAATGAAAGACACACCATCGAGGTAATTAAATGTTCTGCTCAGGGGTTGCAATCGCGCACAAATACAGGGTGCGACATATAGTTCTCCCACATTTGAAAAAGCTGGTAAATAAAAACGAAATGAGATATTTGAAAAAATATTTTGTATTCTGAAATCTTGTGTATTCTAGTTTTTTTTTTTTTTTNTTCATTTCTGTTTTGTAAATAATTTCGTCCAAATGACAACCTTGGCAAGTGATGCACATTTGGAGTCTTTCAAGTTTTCCATGACTCTTGTGAGCATACCAGCATCAATTTGGATGATTGCTGCCAGAATTGCCTCCTTTAACTTTTCAAGGGTCCTAGGGCGATGTTTGAAGATCACAGCCTTAGGTAACCCCACAGGAAAGGTTACAGGGACTCAAATCCGGCAAGCGAGGGGTCCACGAAATGTCATTTCGTAAGGAGATCACATGACCGGGGAGCATGTCCTGCAGAATCTCACGAGATCGATTGGCTGTATGGGCCGTAGCCCCATGCGGCCTAAAGCTGATGATGTGGTCCTAAAGTTGTGAACCCAACTCAAAATTGTTTTTTGATCAGGAACTGGATCTGTGGAGTGCAAACCATACCTTGTGCGGAACGCCCTCTGAGTGGCTATAATGGATTTACTTTTTTTAAAATACCTTTACAACGAACGAACGATGCTCACGCGATCAAACCATTGCCACATCTTAAAACTAGATGTCATTTCGTGTTGATAAATCGCAAACCCCACCCTCCTCTTTCTATCACTTCCTCTGCCACGAAAAGTTTGGAAAGTGGAGAACTAATTGCCGCACCCTGTATTATCAATTTATATATGTTGCATTAAAGAAGGGATCCTTTATCTATAAATCTTTGAAATAAAAGAAAAAGTTACTGCGGGGTCCATCATTTGCGATGTCGTCAAATGATGCGATATTCTGTATTCGGGATTGTGGATTTTTTTTAGGTATATTCCAACTGAGCATCTAAGGCTATCGGTGATCGAGACCAAAGCGATGCAGCATTCCCTTCTTAAGCTCTTACTACGTCTTTTCCCACTCAATTGGGGTCGACCTTTTTTTTTTTTTTAAGATAAAAACGAGGAACTCTATTGTATTAAAAAAATTGGAGGTATACCCTACAAAAATGGCAGATTGCTAACAATAATAATTAAAAAAACAAATAGGCAAAAGGGGGTGCAACATCCATACGACCAACAAGATGTAAGGTGGGTTACAACCAAATTAATACAAAGACATACCTGCACGCATTTTTTTTCTTTCTTTTTTCACTGGAAAATTACAAACCAGCTACCCATACTGATCTCTCTCAGCCTGTGTTGAACTAGACATAGGTCAGCATCACGAGGGCGCAAAGCTACATGGTCACCCACTTTGTAAAACCTCACTGGACGCTGCTTAAATTCAGTGATCTAACGGAAACTGTTGTATTCAACTTGTGTGTAACAGGTTTGGTTATCTAAATAAGTTTTACGTTTAAAGAAAAAAGTCTAACTTAGTAATTACGTTTTCTTTAGATTGGTGCAAGTCCTACACACTATGGGCTTAGCGTGGAGACTGAGCATGGGACAGCTGCAACCCACACTCGACATCCACGAAAAATACCTAGCCAAAAAGCTGACTAAGCTGCCTCAGATATTTGGTCTTGACTAGGAAAACAGGCTACCTTCTAAACACGAGAAGCCCAATTGAGGCTTAGGTGCAGGGGCTCATTTAGCCCCAAAGAGGAATCTAGCTCACGAATATACGGTGCAAGCCCTAGGAGAAAGTTTAATCAAAAGAACAAGACGTAGAACTTCTATTTAAATATTTATTATTATTTTAGTATTTATATTTGGTAGGTTGTAAAAAGACGTTATATGTTCGACTCAATCAAAGAAGGTAATAAGGATGGTACTTACCAGGAGATCCTCTGTCTTGCTATCCTAGACTTACACTGAAGTTCCAACGATCATCGAATTCTTATACAATTGTTTTATTGAATTATTGTTTATAAATCAAATTCTGAGAATCTGATCCACATAACTAAATCATCGTTCTCAGGCGGCTCTTCGGGTTATACGTGCCATTTATTTATTTATCGTATGGCATAAAATCATAATTACAATCATTGCCAATCTAAATATTTACACTTAGGTTATCTATGTATTGTATTGTACCATCTGGTCTCAAGGAAATCGTTAAAACTACCGTTATAACATGTAATTGGACAATTTTTTATAATGTGATTTATAGTCTGTTTAAGGTAGGGTGTCCACAGAAGCTTTGTTCGGATCCCATGATTTGTTCGGATTCTGTTAAGTGTAACCTGAGTTTTTCTATGTAGGTTAAAACCAGGAGGTTCAGTATCTGTACATGGAAAATTTATTCAGTCAGAGGGAACGTTTGCACTCCATATTTCTTTGCCAAGCAGGTGTAACACTGAAGTTATTGGTGAGGAGTGAAATGGCCTTTTTTAGAAGTGGTTTTCTTGATCTTAGTCTGTCAGTTTCCAAGATACCTTCCAAGTCTGCATATCAGGACCCTGTCTAATTGGAACCCTTAATTGGGGTTAAAAGAAAATGTCTCTGGTTTTAGAAGCACAAATCGAATGTGCATTTCTACTAACATCATCCATCTTGTTTATATTTTCAGGGCGAACTGGGACGATGAAGATGATTTGTTCTCTCGATCTTCATCATCACAAATGGAATGAGCATTTCTACTAACATCATCCATCTTGTTTATATTTTCAGGACGAACTGGGACGATGAGGATGATTTGTTCTCTCGATCTTCATCATCACAAATGGAATGAGCATTTCTACTAACATCATCCATCTTGTTTATATTTTCAGGACGAACTGGGACGATGAGGATGATTTGTTCTCTCGATCTTCATCATCACAAATGGAATGAGCATTTCTACTAACATCATCCATCTTGTTTATATTTTTAGGACGAACTGGGACGATGAAGATGATTTCTTCTCTCGATCTTCATCATCCTGGGATTTCCCAACGCCGCATTCTTACAAGACCCGTGGCGATGAAACACCTAGACCTACCCCTGCCCATAGGTATAATAAATGGATGAAAGATAGAAAAGTTACGGGAGCTACGCCACTCCCAGGCAAAGGTAAATATACATTAAACAGGGACAGGCAATTAGTTTTACATAATAGCTCCCGTTGGCCGGCTCTACGCACCAGGACGACCTGGAATGCACACCATCACAGTTCCAGCCAAGGGCCATCAAAATCTTTTCGGTAAACTCATATCAATCTGTTTTTACCATTTTAATTAAACATGCATCTGTAAAAACCGCTACTACTACAACTACATAATAACTCCACTTGGGAATTTTTCTCGACTAAATATGGCCTACCTTTCTTTCTGACGCCACGTCGACATCCCCCTTTTTAATGACTCACTTTTTTTATTTCTGCATAATACATGAATAAGTCCTTTACGTCATACCTATGTTTTCTCATTGACGTCATTAATAAAATTATTTCTATAATATTTGACGTCATACAGTATACCTTTTCTTATCTCACTGACGTCACCTGGTTATTTCTCTACATCAGATGTGCCTTGGCTGTCATAGAGTATACCTTTGTTTTCTCATTGACGTCATTAATTATTTCTATAATATTTGACGTCATACAGTATACCTTTTCTTATCTCACTGACGTCATTTGTTTATTTCCCTATCTTTTTTTTCTCATTGACGTCATTAATTATTTCTATAATATTTGACGTCATACAGTATACCCCTTCTTATCTCACTGACGTCATTTGGCTATTTCCCTACACCAGATGTGTTTTTGCCGTCATAGAGTATTCCTTTATTTTCTCATTGAAAGGAAAGTATTATAATGTGCAGGAATCTCCGACGTCGAATTTCAACTATAGAGCGGTAGATTTCAACTAAGATCAATCAAACCATATAAAAATATAAAACTAGGAGAAGGTTTAATCAAAAGAACAAGACGAAGAACTTCTATTTAAATATTTATATTATTACCAGCTGAGTACACGAACTTTGTTTCGAGAAGATGAGAGAACATGGGGGCTACCCCCCATGTTCTCTCATCGGGTTGTTAAGCTGTGTAGAACGTGTTGTGAGTAGTATTGGGTTAGGTTCCAAGCAAAAATAAAATGCGTGTTGAAGTCTGCTGAGTTTAGGCTGGGTCGGCGCATACTTCAGCATTTTTTTTTTTTTTTTTTTTTTTTTTTGTTTTTTTTTTTTTTTTTTTNAGCTATTAAATTATTGATAAAAACCTATTCGCAGACCTACCGAATGTACATACAAAATTTCATTAAAATCGGTTAAGCCGTTTTGGAGGAGTATGGTAACAAACACGAGAATTTTATATATTAGATTAATCAAAAAGCAGATTACAATAAAATCATTTATTTTAATACAGATCCTACCCAGTTAAAGTTATGATGTGCGATCTATTAATAAACTGTTCCTTGGATATTAAACCGGTTTATTTTTATTTCCTTCCAGAAAACGACGTTAAGTGGTCTGACGAACAAGACATGCAGGCCTGGGAAGAGGAGCAACAGCGGATAGATCGGGAGTGGTACTCATTAGATGATGGTATGGACGATGACGTCAGCAATCCATTCAAAAATATAAGTGAGGAGTATACGAAGAAAAGAGAAGCGCAACTTTTGCAAAGAAAGAAGACAAGGATGAGTGCCCAGCAGAGACAGATTAATAAGGTACTGTTCAACAGTCATGTTCTATTCTGGGTCAGATATAATAAGTGAGGAGTATACGAAGAAAAGAGAAGCACAACTTTTGCAAAGAAAGAAGACAAGGATGAGTGCCCAGCAGACACAGATTAATAAGGTACTGTTCAACAGTCATGTTCTATTCTGGGTCAGGTATAATAAGTGAGGAGTACACGAAGAAAAGAGAAGCGCAACTTTTGCAAAGAAAGAAAACAAGGATGAATGCCCAGCAGAGACAGATTAATAAGGTATACTGTTCAACAGTCATGTTCTATTCTGGGTCAGATATAATAAGTGACCAGTATACGAAGAAAAAGAAGCCCAACGATTTTTTTCTTTTTTTTTGTGTACAGTGAAGGAATAAAGAATAAGAAATTATTGTAACGGGGTGAATTTTTCAATGGCAAAACCTTTTTTGAGTTTCAGCCATTGGTCTGTGATTGTGAACAATACAGGATTTGTGAAAACTGCTAACGGTAAATTCGATTTCAACCAAAAGAGTCGTGCTGCATTCTATGCATAAAATTAATATAAATGGGTACCTAATTTCAGTGCTAAATTGAGAGCAACTTTCTGAATTTGAAGAAATTCCTTACTCTGTAACAACCTCACATTTGATAGTAATTGATTAGTATAGCACCGTTATGGTTCACTAAGTTTGTGCGGTAAAGTATAATTTTAAGGAGTTTATATGCATAGGCGGTTTTAGGGCTTAAGCCATCCCAGAATTTTACCGGTCTTACACTATATAAAATGGGTGGGTGGGAAATATGGGCTATACGAGTATACTATGGTTATACAGGTATGTTGTTAAGGCACACAAAAAAATCAAGCACCCCTAGAATTTTAGGCTAGAATCGACTATGGTTATATGGGTTTGGGCTAATGTTAGCGGTTGTCCTTTTTTCCAGGATAATGAGCTGTGGGAAAGAAATCGTATGTTAACCAGTGGTGTGGTTATGTCAGTCGACGTGGATGAAGATTTTGAAGAAGAAAACGAGTCGAGAGTTCATCTTCTTGTGCATAATATTGTTCCTCCTTTCTTAGATGGTAAGCTTTGATCAGCAATTGAAATAGTTCCCTATTTTGGAGATATGAGTCGAAAANTGTGGGAAAGAAATCGTATGTTAACCAGTGGTGTGGTTATGTCAGTCGACGTGGATGAAGATTTTGAAGAAGAAAACGAGTCGAGAGTTCATCTTCTTGTGCATAATATTGTTCCTCCTTTCTTAGATGGTAAGCTTTGATCAGCAATTGAAATAGTTCCCTATTTTGGAGATAATGAGCTTTGATGAAAAATGTGGAGTTTATTTGTGGTAAGGCCCAACGGCTTGTTCACAATTTATGTGTGTATCTCACTATTACTATTCCTCACGTACTAATCCTTCCGATCTTTTACTAAACCTTTTCTTCACTCTATCCATATTAAAGTAGCTACTCGATTGTACGAAGTAGAGTGCACCCCGAAATCACAAGGTTTTTGCCAACCCTGGCAGTGTGATACCCACTAGACCAGGAGAACTGCTTATTTAGATTTGAACTAGGGATGGGCTGGTCATCCACGAGTCGAATCATCTTTTTCAAATGAGTCGATTCTTCAAAGAGTCCACTTACGAGTAGTTTTTTTTGTTGACTGATAAAGATAAGGCAGAAATATGTTTCCGGTTATCTGTTGTTTACTGAAGGAAAATGTTCTTTTATTCTGATGACGATTGATTGTGATGCCTTTTTAATGTATTCGCCGAAGTTGGGGACGTTTATTTGTTATATGCCCCTTTTGTCAATTGTTTTTATTATGTCTTTCTGATCAAAAAAGGTGTTTTTGAAAATTGTCACTCGATGTGAGTCGAGATCGAGAGTAGACTCATATTTGTGAGTCGGGTCAAGTCGACTCACCTAAGTGAGTCGAAAACCCCATCCCTAATTTGAACAGCTTTTGTGATCTGTGACGTTTTTGATTGTGATCTGCCTCTACGTTTTTTAATATGAAAGTGAGTGCTTACTTAATCATGTCTACTTAAGGCAGTCGTCATGTTCGAGCGCAGAAAATGTTGACGCCATGAGTTTTGAGTTCCACGTTTTTTAATCATGTTTACTTGAGAAAAACTTAAAAGAAATAAAAGTGAGAAGTTAGTAGTTAGAAACACGTGATTAGATGTAAGCGGCTCGTATGACGTCATGTGCAGAACTAGACGAATTTGGGACAGCAGGGTATTTTACTTTCTCTTGTTAGTATTGTGCCGGAATCGACCATTGTGTAGAACTGCTGTGTACAAAATCAGGTTGTATTTTTTTTTTCCAGGGAGAATTGTATTCACCAAACAACCTGAACCAGTGGTTCCCGTTCGGGATCCAAGTTCGGACATGGCAATAACAGCAAGAAAAGGTTCACCTCTAGTCCGTAGTTTTAGAGAACAAAAAGAGAGAAGAAAAGCTCAAAAGAAACATTGGGAAGTAGCTGGAACCAACATAGGAAATATCATGGGGGTTAAGAAAAAAGAGGTAAGATGTTAGACGTTGTCGGCGCTTCATTCCAGAGGCGACCTAGACCAATGATACTCGACATTGAGAAGTAGCACATGGAACAAACATGGGCAGTTGGGCACAAGCCGGTGCTCATTTAAGAGGCGATTGCATCAAAATTGGTTAACGCTAAGCGGCAACAGCACCCCTCAACTCAGACGAATGCATTTTTTTATTTGATTTTAGATCCTACTTTGAAACGAAAAATATAAAATTTCGAGGGGTGTGTTTTAGTGTTTTATTTTTCGTAGTCCATACCAAAGGTTCATTGGGGGGGGGGGGGNGGGGGGGTTGGGGGGGGGGGGGTAATTTTTATTCGCTGCCCATTCCAGAGGTCCATTATTTAAAATAATAAACCTTGTTGCGTACACATACTCCTTTCTTTCCACCCAGTATGCCACTTGTAATTAACGTCTATGAACAATTTATATCATAGTGTAGAGTATACTCCTTTCAGGCTACTGCTTGTCCGCTAAAACCAGCTACAAATGCGGCGCTTACTTAAAATATTATATAATTCTTTATTGAATGAACTTTTCTAATAATAGTTCAGAAATGGTGAAAATAGAGATAGAAAAGAAGAAGACAGTTACAGTTAGAAGAAGAAGGTAAAATATAAAATAAATTAAAGTTCATTCAAAGGGAGGGGTTAATTCCTGAGGAATTAACCATTTTTATACAAAATATTCCCCCTCAACTACAATTTTTTCGTCTAATTCAAACTTCAAAATGGACTTTTTGTTTGAGGTCATTTTTCTGATCAGCTTCTGTGTACATTCCATTATTTCGAACTATTCTAGGAAGATGAAGATGGCAAAGTTGATGAGGATGATAATGCTGACTACAAGACAGATCAGAAGTTTGCTGATCATATGAAAGATTCTATTGAAGCGTCCAGTGAGTTCGCAAAAAAGAAGACAATTCTAGAACAAAGACAATTCCTACCGGTGTTCGCTTGTAGACAAGAGGTGAGTTTAGCCATGCTGGGGATTTTTTCCTCCAAAGATTACCCACTAATACCAACTCCCATGGCTCAGTGGTCACTGCACTAGTGTTGCACTCAAGAGACCCGGGTTCGAATCCTGGCAGAGGCAATAATTTGTGATTTGGATGTTTCGGTGCCCACAAACCCTTGTGAGGACAATGAGTAGCCATGGAGATAAATGCGCATAGCAACCCGGTGTCCACATTGTAGGTAAATTTGAAAAGTAATTGGATAATGATATATTGGGAAAATCCTTCAATGCTGCAATGAGCACCAAAGTTGTGACTTGTGACATAATAACACAAAGAAACAGCATTTATTTTTTTAAGACCCATTAATATAGGTTGTTGGTGTAATGGTAAGCCGCTTTGACTCGTAAACAGTAGGGCGTGGGTTCAAACCCTGTCAACCCATGGAATTTCATCCTTGTGAGTTTCAGATATTTAGCATAAAATATTAGCACCAAAAAAACTGTCGGTGTAAAGGGACTCTTCAGTCCTATTCGGGTGGTATAAATAAGGACTAATAAAGTTAAAAAATTTCTAGTGCTGATATGTATTTTGTGCTCTTTTATACTTAAAATCGAAATTATTAGTGGATCAGTGTCTAATAATAAGTGGTTTAGCCACAGGGGGTACGTCCTCGGGATGGGCAGTTCCTCGCACCAGAACGACCTGGAACGCATACCACCTCAGTTCCAGACAAGGGCCATCAAATCCTTTTGGGTAAGCTCATATCAACCTAGTTCTTAATTCAAAAATAGGGAGAACCGTTGATTCTAAGAGGAACACCGCTACAACATCCAGGGAAGTAAATGATTCGAATCCTGGTCGGGTCGAAAATTTGAAAAAATATCTAATTTTCGTGTTTGAGAGTAATTCAAACTCCTGAGGATAATTGACTAGCTATGGAAAGTGTTATGATTTTGAATTTTTTTTTTAAAAAAAAATTGGGTATTATCATGGATAAATTTAGAGGTTCATAATTGTTAAGTATAACTTGATGATATTGAAGTGATTATTAAAAATATCTTGTAATGCTTTGTACTATTCTGTGTAACAATTTAAGGAAAATTGCGGTTCAATGTAGCTAGTGTAAACTAGCATATTTCAAGGTGCGGCACCTGTTTGTAACTTATCTTGTAATGCTATGATGACCACAAAAATTGTAATAACATAATTAAATGTATAATTACGGTAGTAACCAGTTACATAAGAAAATGAGTTATGTAAAAAAAAAACATAATGATATTGAAGAGTTGCTTTCTGTGTTATTTTACACTATCAGCTCAAATGGACTCGGACCATGAAAATGTCACCATCAGTATCTCGAGTATGATCTATTTTTCTTATGAAAATGTCAGTGAATGATACGTGGATATGGATCGCAAGAATTTTCGCTTTCGGTATGTGAATTACATTATTGTAATTATTAAAGGGACAAATTGTGGCTGTGGGATTTTTTTTTAAAATTAAATATTTCCCTTTTAAATTTCCTAATGTAATAATTATTCTTTATTTATTTCCAGAAGGTATAGTTTACAAGTATAAAAATACTCTATTACAAAATACGCCTTAAAACCTTAATTAAATTAATATATGAAAACATGTTCAAAATTCAAATAAAGCTGAAAGAAGGGAACAAAAAAAATAATAACACGAATAATTGGTTAATAAATTTTTTCTCAGATCAGGAATCGAACCCGGAACCTCAGTACAGAGTGGCTTAGATTTTTGGTTACGTTAATGACGAATACCGAAAGTTATAGAATTCATCAGCCTAAGAAAAACAAATTTATAAAGAAAATAAGTTGTTTACTGTGTTTATCTCATGGTCTCAAAACCGGTTCTAAAACCATAACCGTTGGTCGGATTGTCTGGAAAATGATTTCATTCGATTTCCCGATGAAAAATTCATGAAAATCACATGTCGTTCATATTTAAGTACCTACTAAGAAAATTTCTAGGACATAAAAAGAAAATCCCATGTTAATTCCTATGGTACAACTAGAAAGTTAACACACTGATACGTATTGCGTACAGTTTGTACGTACAGTTTAAAGGGAAGAAATACTGAGTGTAGGATTTTTTGAATTTATATTTTGCCCTTTTAATTTTCAGTTATTAAATGTAATACGTGAGAATAGTATTGTAATTATTGTGGGAGAAACTGGAAGTGGGAAAACTACTCAATTGACACAATATCTACACGAAGATGGTTATTCCAAGTACGGAATGATTGGATGTACCCAACCAAGACGAGTGGCCGCAATGAGTGTAGCTAAGAGAGTGAGTGATGAAATGTCAACGCCACTAGGAGATGAGGTAAGTGAAGGAACTCTCAGCCAAAGAGAGTAGTTCATTCTTCGTTTGTTGTTGTAGCAGCACTTACAAACCAAAGAAGACTAAAATCAATGAAATTGCTAAAATTGTGTTTCATTTTCATCACAATGAGTATGATCGCTAAGAGATGATGTGCGTCTTCTTTTGGTTTGCATTGCTGTATTGATGGTCTTTGACCAAATAATTTTGAGTGTTTGGCCCGCCCTGGTACGTAGAACCAACCATCTGGGGACAATAACTTGCCGTCACTATCACTGCTTAGTGTGAATGCTCCTTTATTGGCCACATTTTATACTTACATCTGATCAACTATATTTAACTTGNTTCGTTTGTTGTTGTTGTAGCAGCACTTACAAGCCAAAGAAGACTAAAATCAATGAAATTGCTAAAATTGTGTTTCATTTTCATCACAATGAGTATGATCGCTATTAGATGATGTGCGTCTCCTTTTGGTTTGCATTGCTGTATTGATGGTCTTTGGCCAAACACTTTTGAGTGTTTGGGTTGCCCTGGTACGTAGAACCAAAAATCTGACATTTGAAAAAAAAAACATTTGAAAAGTCCATTTTTACACTGTCTCAGTCTCCTTCATCATCATCTTCTTGAACATTGACGAGGCTACTGCCAAATCTACCGAACTGATTTTGATCTGTCTCATATGGCTGCATCCTGTGGTAAGGTGTGCCTTTTGATATAAAAGACGATCTCCGTGTTTGAGTTGTTTAGACCTTTGACTCTTGGTTCGGAGGTTGTGGATTCGTACTCAGAGCGAAATTTTTCTGACCGAATTTTCTCGTTTCTGGAATGTCATGGCTTTAAAAAGGAGTGCTCTGAAGCCATGTGAAAGCGCATCCGGGGAAAACAAGTAAATTAAACTTAAAATGAGCCTTCCATTCGTTTCAAGGTACGGTTTAAGCCGATCAGTGGAAACGGTCGTTGTTTTGTTATTATTTTTTATTTTGAAGTATTTATTGTTTCGTTCCAAAACAAGAAATGGTCCTGTGTATGGCGTTGAAAGTGGAGGTTTAACTGAGTCATCTCGTAGAAATACGTATTTGCAAACTTCCAAACCGATGTATCTCAAAAACTCCACTGAATATCAAAAACAGCTTTCGCCACTTCCAGTGTCCCCTCTCCCTGTTAGCACTCCAAAATCAAAGCAACAATTCTCACCGAATGACAATCCATCCGGTTCGATTCACTTCCGTTCCGCTCGGAAGATTGTACCACCTAAACGATATCGCACTTTTTATAACAGCCTTTATTCGAGGGGGAGTACTGTGGCCAGCGCCAATTCTAGCCAGCTCCAAAACTTTCTCCTTCACTATATTTAAAATAATATTGACTTCCTCCTTCATTATTTTAAAATAATATTTTCTCTATATCAAATTTTGAGGGGGTTTTCGCGAGGATTACAAAGGTTCATTATTGAAAATAATAAACCAAAATTATGAACAACAGTAAAAGCAATTGGAGTAAATGTTCGTTTCAGGTCGGTTACGCCATTCGATTTGAAGATTGTACATCAGAGAAGACCCTTATCAAATATATGACGGATGGTATCTTGCTACGTGAATCTCTCAGGGAAAGTGACCTTGACAATTATTCTGCCATCATTATGGATGAAGCGCACGAAAGATCTCTCAACACTGACGTTCTCTTTGGATTACTCAGAGAGGTAATAATTCTAGTTAAGACCCTTATCAAATATATGACGGATGGTATCTTATCTCTCAGGAAAAGTTACCTTGACAATTATTCTGCCATCATTATGGATGAAGCGCACGAAAGATCTCTCAACACTGACGTTCTCTTTGGATTACTCAGAGAGGTAATAATTCTAGTTAAGACCCTTATCAAATATATGACGGATGGTATCTTGCTACGTGAATCTCTCAGGGAAAGTTACCTTGACAATTATTCTGCCATCATTATGGATGAAGCGCACGAAAGATCTCTCAACACTGACGTTCTCTTTGGATTGCTCCCCCCCCCCCCCACCTCTTTCACTCATAAATAGATTTGTCCACACGAACAAGACTTTTTGAAAAAGAACTGTTGGAACAACGTCATTCTGGCTGAACATCTTTTTTTTTAATCTAAAAATCAGGTCTTACTTGATATTGATTTTTTTAATCTAAAAATCAGGTCTTACTTGGTTGAACCGGACCTTACGTCCGGTCCTATCAAAAGCCGAGTTTTGAAACACTCGGGTCTGGGTATTGTATTAACACAGGTTGACAAAGTGTTAGAATGAAACTCCCTGAAAACTCGTCGTTGTAGGATCGGACCTTAGAAGTTACTTGGGTGTAACATCTTCACGCGCCGAGTTCACCTGTGCTGATTGTGATAAATAACGTGGAAAGAAATTGTAATGAAGCCAAAATTTCTATTAGATATCACAATGTTTCAAGATCAGCTCTGAAATCCTCAATCAATAGTAACATTATCTTTTTCGATGGTAGCCAGATGTAGAAGCTCTTAATAAGATGTTTACTACTAAAGTTTTTGTTATCATATATCTAACCTTGGAGACTTAAATCCCCAGCAACATGTCAACCACTGCATTATAATTTAATCAGTAACACAAACAATAATATTTCAGAGTTGCTTTCTGTGTTATTCTACACCATTAGTTTATTGGGAGTGAGGATGTCACTCCCAAATAACTTCTCATAGACTCAAATGTGATTATTATTTCACACTAGCTGTTTCGCCCGTGCTTGCTACGTTTCTTATATTGCTAATTTTGTTTTTCAAGGACAATGGAAATCGGGGTGGGGGAGTATGGGTTTGTATCCACCCTGTATATTTCAACCTTTAGAAACCAAGATTTAAACATTTCGCCAGGGGCCTTAGAGGCACGGCCATTCTGACTTTTTAGTATTTTCTAAATTTTATTTTACCCGTTCCCGGTTTCAAACTCGTAACTCTGTAATTGCTGACCATACCTTTGCAAAAAATGTCCTAAAATAAGGTCTAAACAGCCACCTAAAACTTTCCCGCGTTGAGTTAATATGTTGTCGGGACAAATTTTAAGATATCAGACCGTGTCCGTCCGATTTTGGTGAAGAAATTAGATATCAGGCCATAACTCGAAAACGGCTTGACATGTTTTAGTTCTGATAATTTTCCTGGTGTCGTAGACCATGTTTTGGGGGAGTCCATTCCCATCAATTTTTCTATATCTGCTACCGGTTGGGCGCTGTTATTGTAACAGACCACCCCTACCACATAGGTACACACAAATTTCTGATTTATATATTAAGATTATGGACGTAAGTAAATCATAATTGGATTAAAGGCAATTAAGCCCCCGGAAATCCTTGTTTTAATGGAAATTTTCATTTTTTCTCCTTATTTTAGGTGGTCGCCCGACGTCAAGATCTCAAATTAATAGTTACTTCTGCGACAATGGACGCTGACAAATTTTCGACATTTTTTGGCAATGTTCCAACTTACACCATTCCAGGACGCACATTTCCAGTAGATTTATTTTTTAGCAAAAACCCCGTTGAAGATTATGTGGACTCTGCCGTCAAGCAAACACTTCAGATACATTTGATTCCCAATGAAGGTTAGTCAGTTAAAATCTTGGTGGATTCTGGATTTTTTCAAAAAGTATATTTCACTTCAGCATCTACGTAAAGCTATTGGTGGTCGGAATCAAAGGGAATATCATTGGACATGTTTTTTTAACTTGTTTGTCTCATTTTATTTATAAAAAAAAAATACTTTATTACTCATTTCTCTTTGACTTTTTCTCAGGTCAAAGAGAAACAAGACCCTCGCCATCACTTTTTAATTTTCAATTTTTTTAAAAAACACCAAAAACTGATATAAAATAAGTTAAAATTTTGGAGAATAAAGATTTTTTTATTCTTCTAGAATTTGCTTTGATCTTGTAAATGTTCAAATATTTTAACAGAATTTCCCCTTTTTATATTGTATTTGAAATTTCTTTTTGAAATATAAAGTTCGATTTTTTACATTATTTTAAATTGGTGAAAAAAACATGCCTATTGAGTCTTTAACCCCTACAGAAGAACCCCTTCAAGATAATCTAGCACTGCTTTCTGAGCAGTTGAACATTAGCTAGAGAAACAAACTGAGAGCTCTTTTGCAGCTTTACGGCAAATAGTCGGATATAGGACGGCAATCCAATTCGTGCTACAAACTACGAAGTGTGTGTTTACGATAGTGCATGATATACGACGTGTTAACATTGTGTTCATCCCTCTATTTTGTACGACGTCGTGCAATTTGTAACTTATTGAGGGATGTAGAAAGCAATGTTTCTCATTTACTTTTAGACTGCAGTATTCAAATAATTCTCATTCTGCAAATTTCCAATTTGTAACTTATTGAGGGATGTAGAAAGCAATGTTTCCCATTTACTTTTAGACTGCAGTATTCAAATAATTCTCATTCTGCAAAGTTCCAATTTGTAACTTATTGAGGGATGTAGAAAGCAATGTTTCCCATTTACTTTTAGACTGCAGTATTCAAATAATTCTCATTCTGCAAATTTCCAATTTGTAACTTATTGAGGGATGTAGAAAGCAATGTTTTCCATTTACTTTTAGACTGCAGTATTTAAATAATTCTCATTCTGCAAATTTCCAATTTGTAACTTATTGAGGGATGTAGAAAGCAATGTTTCCCATTTACTTTTAGACTGCAGTATTCAAATAATTCTCATTCTGCAAATTTCCAATTTGTAACTTATTGAGAGAAAGCAATGTTTCCATTTACTTTTAGGCTGCAGTATCCAAATAATTCTCATTTTGCAAATGATCTTCTTTTTTTTTTAGGGGACATTCTCATATTTATGCCCGGACAAGAAGATATTGAAGTCACGTGTGAAGTCCTTGCTGAAAGGTTAGGAGAGATTGACAATGCCCCTCAACTTTTGATTCTTCCAATCTACTCTCAACTGCCATCTGATTTACAAGCAAAAATTTTCCAAAAATCTAACGAGGGTAAATCAAAGCTAATTGTCATACGAATTTGTATTAAAAAATAGACTTTTGAGTGAAAGATGTCCAATGAGTGGGCTTAATATCCAAAATATTTTCTGCCACCTAGGTAACCTTTGTAGATTTCTTCCAATCTATAAAATTGTAAATGTATATTTCTTTGTGTTATTATGTCACAATTTTAGTAGTCATCATAGCATTACAAGGTATTCTCAACAATCACTCCAATATTACTAAGCCGATGCTACACTTTAACAATTTCCTTATAATGCTACTACACTACTTGTCGCTATTACCATAGCTACTCAATTGTCCTCAGGAGGTTGGGTCACCCCCTATCACAACCAGACCAAGTAGAAAAATTGAAAAACACCTTTATCAAATTTTCGACCCGTCCAGGAATCAAACCAGGGACCTCCTAGGTGCAAGCCGAGAGTGATGCGCACTCTGCCACGGAGACGGCAATCTATAAAATTATAGTTTCCTTAGTCAGAAAATAAATGAGAAGTTACTTGAGGGTGACATCCTTACGATCTGAGTCCACCTAAAATGAGGGTGTAAACTGTAAAATAACACAGAAAGCAACTCTTCATTATCTTGATGTATGTGTTACTGATGTAATTAGTATATGAAAATGATTGACATGGTTCTGTGGGCTCATTTAAATTGTTAGCCTCCAAGATATATGTACGATGAGAATTTAAAAGCAACTTATTTAGAGCTGCAGTCATCAGGCTATCATCACAAACGATGATGACATTTATGAAATTGATCGTACCTTTAGAGCTCTATTTATATGTGGTAATAAAAGTACCTCTGCTGGGGATGCATTAGCCGTTTTGTCTGTATTTCCAAGGTAATTTTTTTTTTTTTTTGCCAGGAATTCGAAAGTGTGTGGTTGCTACGAATATTGCTGAGACGTCTCTCACCGTGGACGGGATCATGTACGTGGTGGACACTGGCTATTGCAAACTAAAAGTCTACAATCCTCGTATTGGTATGGATGCTTTACAGATCTACCCAATTAGTCAAGCCAATGCTAATCAGAGATCTGGACGTGCGGGTAGAACTGGGCCTGGCCAAGTAAGTATTGCTCTAGTTGTGTTAACGAATTCCCTTCTGACATATCTTCTCCATCAAGATATATTTGATGGACGAAGATGTTGACCTCAGTAAGAACTCATCATATACATTTCGGAAGTAATTGAAAGTGTCTTTTTGTTGAACTTGTTTTCGGAATATTAATCGTTGATTAATCAACGTTTACATGGTCACAGCACCAAACAAAATGTAGTACCACGACCAGACCTAAATACATGACGGATGGCAAGTCATGTGTTATTTCAAATACAATATAACAAGCTCAAAGAATTTTGATTTTTTTAATTTGCGTGATATGTTGCCAGAAACTTCCCTGCCTTGTTTTCCGTTCAGAAATATCGGGCTTCCCTGCCATATATTTTTCTCAATCGCCTCACAATCGAAGAGAATGTGACTTATACATTCAACTGCTTCTCCCTGAGAGAGTCCCAGTTTATACAAATGTTTCCCCAAAAGGTACACTCCCCGTAAATAGTTACAATGAAAATAGGGTTTACGATACCATTTTTATCAATTAAAGTGTTTCAGACTGTACACTGACCGACAGTATAAAGAAGAGCTGCTGATAACCACTGTGCCAGAAATACAAAGAACTAATTTGGCCAACACAGTACTTCTTCTGAAATCTCTTGGAGTGCAAGATCTTTTGCAGTTTCATTTCATGGATCCCCCACCTCAGGTAGTTTCTTTTTATTTCTTGCAATCTAAATCTAATGGTTGTTCTTTGAAATTCAGTGGGCCCGAGGACCCAGTTGGCTCAGTAAGCAAGAGGAGAGGCAACGTTGTTTCTGTTTATCATCAACCTCTGCGTCTCTGCGATTACAAACATGTTTTGCTAACAGCCTTGTCCATTTTGTATCACGAGTCGAACTATAAATACCTATTTATTTATTATTTTCAAATAATTTCTAGTAGTTTTGTAAACTTTGGACCTCTTCCGGGTGAACCAAACAACAGCTACCAATCAGACAATTTTAATTCAAAATACCTTTTCGGTATGTATGAATGTATCACTTGGGTTCTAAATTTGTGCTCAAACTGTCAGTGACATATATAGAATTCCGTGCTAAAATTTAAGTATATAACAGTGACGTAAAGATTCGGCATACCTTAAGGCCCCAAATAGAACTTACATACAAAATTTCATCAAAATCGGTCAACGCTAAGTGGCAAAAGTACCGCTCATGGCGTACTGGTGACGGCGCCCGGAACAGAATTTTTTTATTAAATTTTTGAATTCTACGTAGGTTGTTACGTGAAATATCAAATACAGGGGAAATTATTTTTTCGTGACCTATACAATTGTAATACAATCATAGCGTAAGCATTGGCGGATTTACCGTAAAAGCAACATAGGTCATGGCCTAGGATGGCAGAATTTAGGGGCGGCAAATAAACAATTTCAAGGCATACTGCAGCGAAAATCGGATTCCTTGTCAAAATAGAGGCGGCAAGTTCTAAATTGCCTAGGGGCAGTAAAAGTCTAAATGCGCCACTGGGCGTAAGGTGTATGGCGGGTGAACGGATTTTTTGATTCGAGAATTATACGTACCTCGTAGCGTAAAATATCAAATTTTAGATATTTTTTTTTTATTAGTAAAATAATATACGTATGTATATAAACGCACGTGCTAAATTGACAGAGCTTTTGGTTAATTATTTTAAATAGCTAGTGGATCTTTAGAATTGATCACGAAAAAGTTATCCTCCTTTATTTTTCAATGTTCAATAACTGATCTGTTTATCTTTCCAGGACAATATTCTCAATTCTCTTTATCAACTTTGGATTTTGGGTGCCCTTGACAATACTGGTGCTTTAACCGAGTTAGGACGTCAAATGGCCGAATTTCCATTAGATCCTCCACAGTGTCAAATGCTTATCGTATCTCAATCAATGCGATGTTCGGCCGATATATTAATTATTGTTTCAATGTTAAGTGTTCCGTCTATATTTTATCGGCCAAAAGGTCGAGAAGAAGAGGCAGATGCTGTTCGAGAAAAATTTCAAGTACCTGAATCAGATCATTTGACATTTTTAAATGTTTATAATCAGTGGAAACAAAATAAGTGAGTTTTTTATTTTGAATTTTGTACACCCGTCAGGAGACTGAATGGTANTTTTTTTTTTTTTTTTTTTTTTTTTTTTTTTTTTTTTTTTTTTTTGGTTACCAAAAAATTGGCTATATCTCAAAACAAGGAAAATAATTAGATTTTAATTAACCTCGTACCTATTGAAAAAATTAATTTTTCGAGAAAGAAAAAATACTTAGACGTTTATCGCCAACGATTGAACAAAATTTCCTGTCGCGCCCTATGAATACGCCGAAAATATCAGCCCATTACAGTACTTTCCTTTTAATAGGATAAGGAGGTAATATTTAAAAATTAACGCGGTAGGTAATTTGAAGATTTTTTTCAATTTCGACACTTAGGTAACTATTTTCAAAATCGCCCAAGCAGCCCCGTTTAACGATACTAATATATACAGGGTGTGTCCTCTTTAAGTTTTTTTTTATTTTTTACAATCACTTGATTGGTTGATCACCTAACTGACAGTTCACAACGTAGGATGATGCCTTTAAGTAGAACGAGTAAAATCTCGGAGACCTGTTTCATTAAATTTTACATATAATTTACTATTCACTTGACGTCATTTTGTTATTAAAAACTTTGTCAATGTAACACAAGAATTTTTTATTTTACTGGGTTAAAAAATACCCCCCAAATTTGATATTTTGCGCTTGAAAGAAATACCCCAAAATTGCACCTGTGTACATATCAAATTTTATTAAAATAGGTGAACGGTAAGTGCAAAAAGTGTCGCTCACAGAGGACGGCGCAGCGAACGAACGGTATTCTCTACGTACCTTGAAACGTAAAATATCAAATTTTGAGGGGGTATTTTTATTTTGTGGTTGATTCCAAGGATTCATTATTGAAAATATTAAACCAAAATAACGATAATGCTACTTCATGTTGACAATAATTTTATGCCCCCCCTTTTTTTTACAGATATTCCTCTCATTGGTGCAACGAACATTTCATTCATGTCAAAGCTATGAGAAAAGTACGCGAAGTTAGACAACAGTTGAAAGAAATTCTTGTACAACAGAAGATGGATTTGGTATCTTGTGGAACTGACTGGGACGTCATCAGGAAATGTATCTGTTCCGGTAATTATTTGTGTTCAGAATTTGATACCTATCGGGTAATCCCCTTTGATCGAAAGTTCTTCTCCACCTACTGATTATCCGAGTATCCTTTTACCCAAATTCTATTTCCTCTATCTCCTTTACAAGTACCTCCCGATCAGTTCCTATTTAACCACTCAAGTGAACAAACGTGTCGAACCTAATTAAATTTACCTCTAATTAACATTATCTTCAAAAAACGCGGGTGCAGAACATCCATCGCCAGGGCCCCGATTCGTCCGACATCTTCGAGAAGCTACATCCGCGGAAAGTAAGGTAAGGCTTTTATCGTTCCTCTTTTTTTTTTATCTTAGCGTGGTTATGGTTTGTTCACTATCTTTTATTTTCTTCGCGTCCAGGCTATCCTATAGCCTCCTTCGGGAAATTAATGAGCGACCCCTCCCCACAATCAATTTGTAACAGGAAATGTGACTTCCCTGACCGACTAATTACTTATTGTTGCTATTATAGCGGTGTTCTTCGTAAAAAACAACTGTTTCCCCAATTCTAGAATTAAATTTGGAAAAATGGTAGCAACAGGTTAATATGATTGTATCGAAAAGTTTATGATGACCCTTGGCTGGAACAGTGATGATATTCGTTCTAGGTCGTCCTGGTGCGTAGGTGTTTACTTCTAAGACCAGAGTCATTGAAAAATAATTTTTGGTCTCGTCTGTGATTGTATCGAAAAGTTTTAATGGCCCTTGGCTGGAACAGTTATGATATTCGCTCTAAGTCGCCCTGGTGCGCAGGTGTTTACTTCCAAGACCACAGTCATTGAAAAATAATTTTTGGTCTCCTCTGTATAAAGATAGATTTTTTAATTATTTTTTTTATTTATTTGACATACATAGTACACAAAATATGTGTGTTTTACGTCGTACAAAGTTGCAAAAAATAATTCTATTATTAAATATTAATTGGCAGTTCCCCTGCTCTCAGGAGGAGAGATAACAGTTAGCGAGGAACTCCAGGTAATTTCCTCCGAAGCATAGGGCTCAACCCCAAACAGGAAGTTTGCAATGGTGGTTCTAAAATGCATATAGTTGAAGCTGTGTGTGGACACAGGTATTTGGTTGCATATTCGGACACCACCAA
Source organism: Pachypsylla venusta (assembly GCA_012654025.1). Taxonomy (NCBI): domain Eukaryota; kingdom Metazoa; phylum Arthropoda; class Insecta; order Hemiptera; family Aphalaridae; genus Pachypsylla; species Pachypsylla venusta. The sequence goes on from CM022876.1 coordinate 34,307,899, forward strand.
CAATAAGTGAACGAGGGCAAACCGGCGGAATTTTTTTTCTGGGAGTTCCTTTTGATGTAAGATGGTCCCAAATTGAAACCAACTCTCGCCTTAGAATTTAAGGATAATTGTAGGTCTACTAAAGTTAAAGAATTAAATTCATTTTAAAGATATTTCTCGGGGCAATATTATAAATGATGTAGAAGGGCTTACCGAGGACAGACAATCATTCTTTTTGAACTGATCTCTTTAAGCTCTTCACTTCGACTGTGGTAGAATTTGTCTTAAGATACTCCTTTTCTATTTTCTCACCTTCTTAAAAAGTCTTGACTTTCTCAAATATCAAAATAGAAGTTACTTTCTAATATGGCAAAATAGATCCATCAGAGATTAAGATTTTTTCTATATAAATAGGTACTGGGTGACTTTGGTGACAGAAGGGCATAGTGAAAACCGCATCAGAGTCCAAAAATTTTGAACTTCATATTATAGTGACGTTTTGTTGCTGACCCATGTTTTTCTATATGTTTTCAGCGTATTTCCATCAAGCAGCCAGATTGAAGGGGATTGGAGAGTATGTGAACTGTCGTACTGGAATGCCATGTCATTTACATCCCACGTCGGCGTTGTTTGGGATGGGATTTACCCCTGATTATGTAGTTTATCATGAATTGATCATGACGTCGAAAGTAAGCCATTCGTTTTTTTTTAGGGTTTCACATTCGAAAATAAAATCGGAATCCCAAATAATAAGACTTCAGTGTACGCCCATCTGTTTGTCACAGGGCTCTATTTGAGAAACGGTAACATCTCGATCCCACTTAACGTTCCATGGACGATAAAAAAACGTGACTGAAGGTTATGTTCTCAAAGCGTACTGGAAGAAGAGAGGAACGTACAACGTACTTGGTCTAGTTGTGTTTAAAGGGGTAAAACAGCCTCCTAGGGGCAGTGTAGCTTAGTGAGTGATTGTTAAAAATACCTTGTAATATATAGGCAATATATACTAGTGATTCAAGATGATCAGGTGTTCCTGTTAGTGTTGTAGTCATTTATAGAAAAAAATATCTTAATCCAATTTTAAAAAGTCATTTTCAAAAAACAAAATATTTTCAAATTTGGGGGGGGGGGCAGGGCCCCACATTTTTCAAAGTCGAAAAGCCTTTAACATCAGCCATAATATATCAAAATTTTACGTTTCTACAACAAACCGCTAAAAAGATAAAAATAGTTTAAAAAAAACAGAATATTGGGCCCCCTGGGAACTCAAAAACTATACAGCAAATTTCCTTCATGTTCTTAATATGTATACCAAATTTCGTCAAAATCGGATGAAAATTGTGGCTTGTATCGCGTGACAAACAAACATGCATACACACATTCAAGTGCATTTTGGGATGTATACCGGGGTCAAAAGTGGAGTTCACTAACGTTCACAATTATGCACTAAGTGACATCGATATCCAAGAAAATTAGGTAATACGATTGATTTTTTTCTTTTTCTTCAGGAATATATGCAATGTGTGACAGCGGTTGACGGTCATTGGTTAGCAGAGTTGGGTCCAATGTTCTTTTCTGTGAAAGAGACTGGTCGGTCCGGACAAACCAAACGACGCAAAGCAATGGAACATCTACATGAGATGGAGGATCAGATGAAGGTCGCACAGGATGAGATTAGGGCGAGAAAGGAAGACCAGGAACGAAAAGAAGCAGCCGCCAGCAAAAGGTAACCATCGGCAATCACAGGCCATCACTTTTACTGCTTTGATCATTTATTTGCAGGCAGGCCCTACCAACCTAGAGTGATTCTGGAATGATCTGGACTGTGGCCCCCTTTGGTCTTAAAACAGTGAGAATGTCGTCAACGGTTACAACAACCGTCCGTTGAATGGAATTATTCTAAAAAACAGCAATTCCTTACCATTTCACCTTTAGGCGAAAGTCTTTTGATCATAGATTGAAAAAAACAGCAATTCCTCACCATTTCACCTTTAGGCGAAAGTCTTTGATCATAGATTGAAACGCAAAATGCGAGTTTTGAAAACTAAACTAATTCTGAGAACCATTTTTTTTTTCAAACCCTGATTTTAAAAAAAATAATTTCTTGTTTATGAGGTTCTCATGGCAAAATTATGGAGAGCACCAATTATTATTTTCTTTTTGTCTATTTTCAGGTCTGAAATTTTGACCCCCGGACTAAAAGAGCCCAGTACACCCTATACTCCAAGGAGGACACCTAAAAGATTAGGCCTTTAGAAATGGACTCAGTAGCTGGTGAGTCGTATCAGAACATCGTGTTTTCGTTGTCTTCTTTGGTTTGGATACTTTGAACCAAATAAATTGAAGTTGAGATATCGCCCTTACGCCCCAAGCCGACCTGGAACGCATGCCATCAGTTCATATTAATATCTTTTCGGTAACCTCATATCATCCGACTTCTATATTTTTTTCAAACCTAGGCAATAATTGGCAGAATTGTTGATTTTAATAGCGTTGTTCCTATAAGTACAAGTTAAGATATCATTACCATGGAAACACAACGTCCGAAGACGAGTAAATCAAGTAGACGATGGGACATCATAACGACCGGTTCAACTTAACGGGACGGACCGAATCCAAAAGATTTACATTTTCTCCCCCGTTCTTGTTACGCAACAACATTTTAAGAGGATTCTCCTGAAAGTGTTCTTAGTTTCAAGTTTCTAGGTTTAATCATCGTGGAACTCCGTTGATTATGTGTGACTTTATCAACTGGGTTTCGCAATTCTTGTGGATTGAATATCTATAATTATAAAACTCTATGTAACGATAAATTGTAAAATAAATAACGATAAATTCGTATCACTAATTGTTTAGCCAAAACGGTAAGAGATATAGAAAAATGTATGAGAATGGACCCCCCAAACCATAGGCTGAAACCCCAGAAAAATTATCAGAATTCAAAAATGTCGAACAGTTTTCGAGTTACTGTTTGAGATTTTTCGTTTTTTGACCGAATTTAGCAGAACGTCGTATGCGACCTTTTTCATGGCTGTGAAATTCCTTTGGACCAAAAAAAAATTCCGTTCAATTTTTGTTTTGAAAATGTCGAAAAATATACGATAGTTGGGATACGAACCAAAATATAGTGGATATGAAAGATATTTTTTTTGTAGGGGGATAGAGTATTATATATTCTCAGGAGATAATATTCTCAATGATTATGATTTTGTGGGAGTCCACTGAGACCTATTATGATATCTCTTACCGTTTGAGCTGTGTATTGTATCACTAAAAAGATCCTTTTTAGGCTTCGTTGATCATTTTTCTATAGCCCCAGGAAGAGACACATGAGAAGTTGTGGGCATCAGCTAGTGTAAAGTAATTTTAAACTCTATTTTTTTCCTTTTATATACAAAATTTTATTTTTAGAAATTGGGGAATATTTTCCCATTCTTCGAGAAATATACAAAAATAAACAAACACAATATTTTAATTATTATCGATTAATAATTTTATTTGTTACAATAGCAACTGTGGATGGGTAAAAAGAATAATAATATATATTATTTTAATATTTATTTCTCTACATAACTAGTTATTGTATTATAATTTGAGCTATAGAAATATTACAAGCTTGGTTCAAAACAAACAAAAATAATTTTAACTAACAAAATACATGCAAATTTTTGTGTATATTGATTGGTTGACAGGCAATTATGTTCATTACCTGAGCTGTGCCCACTTGACATTTAAAGCAGGAACGTTATGTTATCAACCAGCATGCCTGGGTTTGGCAATGAATATTATTGCCAGGTAAATCAATACAAACATCTAAAAGAAAATTATAGGGTGTTTAAAAAAAGAACGCCGTGCCTTATGTGATGTAGTCATCACTCTGCGATTTTTCTGATCATTGAGGCTTTTTGATTATAATAGATAAATGGCGGCCTTATCAATCCGGGCTTCATTTTTTAATTTTCCTTTAAAACAACTATGTTCATAGGATATGATTGGAACCTAGATAGCTTAGTCACTTTGACTTTCGAGGGATGGTAGGATTTATCGTGTTCTAACATAAATACCAATTGCTGATGCATGCTGTTCTCTTTCTAGGAGGTATAATTAAAAACTGCCACCGGTACATTCGATTTCAGTAAATGATATTCATAAGTTAACCAATTTTCAATACTAAATTTAATTAGGTATAACCTTACAGTATTTGGTTTAAATAATCATGCCAAAATCACTTGTGTGCAAATAGTGAAATTACTATAATCATGCCAAAATCACTTGTGTGAAAATAGTGAAATTGCTATAATCATGCCAAAATCACTTGTGTGCCTGTGATTTTGGCATAATAATAGTGAAATTACTATTATTATGCCAAAATCACTCGTGTGAAAATAGTGAAATCACTATAATCATGCCAAAATCACTTGTGTACAAATAGTGAAATTGCTATCTGGATAAAAGCAATTTTTTTCAAGTGGTGAGACAAACTGTGCTATTTGGTTATGCGTGCTAAAACCGACAGTTAAGTAGGTAAAAAGATATACATATATTAAATAACCAAAATGTCCTAAAAACACAATTTCGACACTTAGGTTACTAGTTTCAAAGTCGTCCTAAGCAGTCCCGTTTAACGGTACTAAAATATACAGGGTGAGTCCTCTTTAAGTAGAAAGGGTAAAATCTCGGACACCTGTTCCATTAAATTTTACAGATAATTTACTATTCACTTGACGTCATTTTGGCTATGTAAAAACTCTGTCAATGAGACACATGGGTTTATTATTTTACTGGCTAAAATAATACCTCTTTCCCCCCTTCCCCCCAAAAAAATTGATATTTTACGTTCAACGTATGCAGAATCCAAAAATGGAATGAAAAAAATCCATTCGTACGCCGCGCCGCCCTCCGTACTTTGTACACATAATACCGTCCGCGGTGATGTACACTTGCCACTTAGCGTAGACCGATTTTGATGAAATATGGTACATAGGTCCGATTTGGGGTCCGATTGTGCCCCGAAAATTTTCGTCACCGTCAGTCACATATAATTTTGGTACCATCTACAGGTAATACAAAATATTTAGTACTAGCAGGATACGCCCGCTTCACTTGGCGCCTTATAGGCATGGCCGTTTATAGTTTTAACCCCTTTTTTCGGAATAAAAAGTAGCCTATGTCCTTTCCTAAAGTTTAGTCTATCTCCATACCAAATTTCATCAAAATCGGTTCAGTAGTTTAAGCGTGAAAGCGTAACATACATACATACATACAGACAGAGTTACTTTCGCATTTATAATATTAGTATGGATGGAACCCTATCACAAGGGCTCGAACCTAGGTAACAAAAGTGCAACTTCCCCGTACAAATGCATTGAAACGTAAAATATCTCATTTTGAGGGTGTTTTTTAAAGGCTTTTTTAATATTTTGGTGATTGATTCTATAGGCTCAGTATTGAAAATAACAAACCAAGATTCTATATTTTTTTTAAAATGAAGAGAACTATTATTATTATGTAAAAAATATTTTTTTTTAGAAAATTTCAAGTATGCAGCTTAGGGAAATCTCTTTGGAAATAAATTTTGTTATTTTGTAAATAAAAATCTGTTCTAATCTAAATTACTCATCCCACAAAACAGCGATTAAAGTATTATTATTATTATGAACAGTCATCACAATGATGATTTTATTTCATTGGTAAATCCCATTAAATCCAGATCTCTACCTGATTATTTAAAAAAATATTATTATTATTAATTAGACTCAACAAAACGACTATTCTAATTTTCAATTAGGTATTCTTAGCGTATTTTTTTTTTCTTCGAGAAAACGTCTAATTCTTGGTTTATATCCAATAATGAATCTTTGGAATCGAGGATGAAAAAAGAACCCCGTCAGAATGGGATATTTTACATAGATTTATAAATNCCTTTATATGTGACCGAAGAGAAACGAAAAGTTTTGACAAGCCTTTAGTAATAGGACTTGCATACTAAATGTCATCAAAATCGGTCAATGCTAAGTGGAACTAGTGCCGCCACAGACTAATGGATTTTCAGTACCAATGGATTTTTTATTCTATTAAGGAACGCTTAAACTATTCTTTAAAAAAATCCTGTCTCTACTTACCAGACAAGTGCTGGGTATTAAACCCATACCCTGCTGTTACCAGACGAGCGCTTAAACTATTCTTTAAACAAATCCTGCCTCTACTGGGTATTGAACCCACGCCCTCCTGTTTACCAGACGAGTACTTAAACTGTTCTTTAAAAAAATCCTGCCTCTACTTACCAGACGAGTGCTTATATGATACCGTTTCAGTGCTAGAGTGTGAACCAAAAATCAACAACTATAAAATGAGTATTGGACAGAATGTTCAAAAAAATTTCCTATCGTCTCATCAGTAACGAGTTTCTAGTAAACAGTAGAATCACAAGTAAGGTAAAGTAACAATTTCATCAAAGCTTGAAAATTATTTTCTGATATTAGAATATAACTTGGACAAATGTACAAGAAAAAAAACATTTCACAAATTCAGAGATCAAAAAACAAGAAAGAGATGAGATCAATCAAACGGAATGATTTTAAATTCAGATACTTCAATAGAAGTATAACACAAAAAATATAAAAATAATATTTTATAGACTTTGGTGACTAGACTTTCTCACTGCCAACGTACCGGGACGACCTGGAACGCATAACATACTTACAGCCAAGGGCCAGCCGGAACATCCTGGAACGCATACCATACTCACAGCCAAGAATCATCAAAATCTTTACGGTAAACTCATATTAACCTGTTTTGACTATTTTTGGAAAACATAAATCTATAAATGGTATGAACAGTTGCTTTCGAGAGAAACACCACTACTACGACTACTACAAGAAACGCTAGTACTACTACTGTAAGGAAATATATTTCGTCGGTTCGACTTTTTAACATTAGACTAAGAAAATATCTAGTCACGAAGGGCTTTAAAATATTATTATTATTTGAATTCACTGCTATCTACTTTTTTAAATAAACGATCTACTTTTTTAAAAAAAGACAAAAAATTATTAATAATAAAAAAAAAATATGACTTGTTCTCATTATTGAACATACTAAATTCTGATATACCTGCATTTTTAATTTATTTATTCGATGATATACTTAGTTCAACCTGATAATATTGTTTTACTCATCAGGTATACTTGCATTTTCAATTGGTAATTTATCATACAACTCATTTAAACTAAATAGAAATTGTATTTTTCTACTACATTCAGCTTTACCAGCATTTTTAATTTATTTATTCGATGACATACTTAGTTTAACCTGATCATATTGTTTTACTCTATCAGGTATACTTGCATTTTCAATAGTTAATTTATCATACAACTCATTTAAACTAAATAGAAACTGTATTTTTCTACTAAATTTACTACTTATAAAAGGTTTACTCATTAAAATAATTGTTTTCAACCAAAATGTTGCATGAACTAAATACAATTGTTTCAAATTTTTCTTTAATTTCCTATCTATCATTTGATAACATCTTTTTAACCATGAAAATGTTGGCATATTCGATCTACTAGTTGCTCCATGTAAATAAACAAGCACATAATCTTCTGTAATTAATTGATCCAGTGTGTGTAGAACATAGAAAAATAAATTATCCATAACATAATTATAATCAGTTCGACTACGATGAGGTAGAAAACATGCACTAAATACTATGATTGAATTATGACAATTTGCATTTAGATAGCCACCATGAGATAGAACTCTTTTATAAGGTTCAATAACTTTCATGTCTATTAATCGATCTTTTCCACCTACATTAACAGTTTTCCATTTACGATTTTCTTCATATTCTTCTTTGGCGCTTAATTCTTTTATACTATCATCATCATCATCGTCTGGAGATATGTCTAATTGTTCCAAAATAGAATTTTCTAAATCTTCATCACTGTTTGGTGTTAATAGTTCATCGATATCTTCATCTAATATTGATTCAATATCTTCATCATCTCCGTCCAATAAATTATCACTAAATATATTTTCTTTTAATAATAATTTACGTTTGTTCTGTTTATTATCATTAGTTTTGGTACGACTATTTTTAACTAATTTAACACCATTACAATCTTCTTGTACGATCGTATCATACAAACTGGAATCTTCTTCATCATCACTATCTTTTGTTTCAATATGATTTTCATTCTGTTTCAAATTCCGTATACTTTCATTTTTGTTAGTATAATTTGTATTAAAAAAATCATGTGTACGTCTATTTAATTCTTCGGTTGACTTTATACTTTTTGTTGTCGTACTAGATGCACCTTCATTAATTTTAAAATAATTTCGTTTATTGTTCGTATCTTTTGTAGTATTATGAAATGATTTTTCCGTTTTCCTGTTATTAAATATTTCCGTACTATTTGTTTTATTTAAATATGCACGTACTTCTGCATTTATATCATCATATTTTTTTAAATATGATTCAGCTGAAACATTTTCTAATTCCTCTTTATAAATGTGAGATTCAATTTTATTTATTTCCAATGATTGTACGTTTGTTTTGTTGAAATCGGTTTCATTTTTGTTATCAATTCTTTTCGTCTGATTTCTTTTAGTTCTTACTAAACACATTTCTTCAATTGATTTATTAAGAATAGGACTATCAGGGAAATCAATTGGTTCTGTTTTATATTGATTACTAATATCCAGTGGATGAGATTGTACTGGTGAACTATTTAATTTGATTGGTGTTGTTTGAGGTGTATGAAATTTAACTTTTAAATTTGAATTCAATTTTGTTACTTTATCACTAATTTGATTTAAATTATTAGTTTCTTTTATTGAAGCAATGATATCATCAGACTTGCTTTTAATATTTTCATTGTTTCCTGTTATGTTTTCTTCTTTGTTTTTCAATCTATCACTTTCAGATTGAAGTTCTTGTGTTCTTATTACATTTGCTTCGTTTTCTACATTTTCATTTTTTCCAATAATTTCTTCGAGCCCATTTTGATTTTTTCCTATCTTGACCTCTGTACTTACAATGTTTTTCAATATATAACTATCAATTTCTTTTGTTTCTTCAACATTTTGTATGATTTCATCATCAGTTTCTTCGTCATCTACTGATTTGTTTCCTTCATCAGTTGCTTCTTTTTCTACATCTTTAACTTTATTGCTTATTTCCTTTTCAGAATTTAATTTTTTCAATTCATTTTTTTCATCAATATTGCTTATATTTTTTTGAATGATTGGAGAAATATTAATTTCAAAATTATTATTTACATTTGATAAATTTGTATTTTTAAAATTTTCTACAACGTTTTTATGAATCACATTTGGTAAATTATTATTCGATATGTTTTCACTATTAACAATTAATTTATGTACAAAAAGTTCCGCATTTTCATTTTCCAAACTGTTTTCTGTATTAAAAGTAAGTTCTTTATATTTATTTTTTACCGAACTTTCTTCTTCCTTTTTATTTTTATTATTTTTGACAGGAATTTGTTTATCTTTAACAGTATTTTTATTATTTTTGACAGGACTTCCTTTACCTTTAACTACACTTTCTTCATTTCTATTATTTTTTATAGGACTTTCTTTATCTTTAACAACACTTACCTTATTTTTATCAATCTTTATAGAACTTTCTCTATTTTTTACTTTTTTAAAATCAATTTTAGAATTATTATCATCAAATATATTATTCTGATTGTAATTATTGTCCATATTATTTAAATTTAAACTATCATTGACTGTAGGATGACCATTATTTAAAGATGATATCTCACTTATTTCTTGTTTATTAATTAAATTATTAATTATATTATCAGAAGGATTTATTTGATTTGAATCATCTATGTAAACAGTTAACGGATCATCCATAGATGATAAAGGATCTACAAAATGTTTATCACTACTTTTATTAATTTTACCAACAAGATGTTCATCATTGTTTGTTTTTTTACAAAGATCTTCTTGATCATTTTTTAAATTAATTTCTTTTATTATTTGATTATCCTCGGAAGGTTCTTCACCTTTAACATTCAAATCAAAGTCCATGTTTTTTTATTAATATTCCGAAATGCAAAGGATCCAACACCTATGTTCTTACGATGGTATTAAATTAGAAGTTTATCAAAATTTATTTCAGATATTTAATGTTTATATATGCATTTTCGAATAGATGGTCTTTTTTTTTTTTAAAAAAAAAAAAAAAAAATATATAAAAATATTAAATCTGATTTTATTTTAAACCTATTCTTATTAAACAACTTTTTTATATATTTTTTTTTACTAAAAATATAAATTCTCAAATCTATTATTGCTCTTTTTAAATAAAATAAAAACAATAAAGTGAAATATAAATATGCATATATTTTAATTATAAATCTATTTCAATTATATCTCTTGATTTATAGAAGACTTCTAATAGTTCGATTAACATTTTTAAATGGACATTTGGACAGTATATTGTATATCATCTATTTATTTTTACATTCAATATAAAACTTACTTTTGTTTTGTTCTCATTATTAGGTATATAAATTTTATTTTGTTCAAAATGCATAAACCTTAAACAAAACAATAAAATGAAAACAAATATAAGTGTACTACCTAGCNAGAAATCGACACTTTTTGCCATTAAGTCACTTCCGGGGGGTCGAACCTGGATCTCACCATAATATATCGATCAACCTCAAGTAACTTCTCACAACTTCAAATATGTCATCTATTTTTTCTTATGGCAAATGGTAATAATAGACTCATCAATCATCACCTTACCAAGTCCCATAACTGTCTTGTTCTGCCAGCAGTAAGCCCAAGTCGTTTTTTTATGTGGTCAAAATATCATATAGAAAATAACATACCATGCTTCAGCTGAGTTTCGAACCTACGACCACTGGATTACCATGCAGACGCCTCGACCCGACCACTAAGCTAGCAGGGCTGGTAAATCAAAAATCATATTGGAAGAATTAGATTTTTAAATCAAATTGGAATAATTTACGCATGAATAAATAATAACACAAATTACTCATAGTTCTGTGAACTGTATATTTCAATCTGCTAAAATGGCTACAATGAGACCCAGATCTCGCAATAGGGATCAAAAACAAATTCTACCCCATAATAAAAATGTCCATACCAAATTTCATCAAAATCGGACAAACGTTTAAGTACAATTGTGATGTTAAAACTAGAAATCACTGCGTTAGATCAACAGGGAGGTCAAAAATAAGGAAGAAACCTTTGAAACAATTGGTAGAACTGACAAATAATGTTCTACAATATGAAAAATAAATTCTATAAGCCCCAGTTTCACTAATACAGGGTGCGGCAATTAGTTCTTCCACTTTTCAAAAAATCGTGGGAGGGGAAGGAAGTAATAGTGCTAGGATCGTGGGGTTTGTGGTATTCAACACGAAATGACATATAGTTTTTAATTGTCGCAATTGTTTGGTCGCGCCAGCATGGTCCGTTCATGGTCACTTAAAAAAGTGAATCCATTATAGCCACTCAGAAGGGGTTCCTCACAAGGTATAGTTTGCACTCCATAGATCCAGTTCCTGATCGAAAAACTATTTTGAGTTGGTTTCACAACTTTAGGACCACATCATCAGCTTTAGGCTGTATGGGGCTACCCATGCAGCCAATCGTTCTCGTGAGAATCCGCCTGTTCCCTGGCCGCCAGATTTGAGTCCCTGTGACTTCTTCCTGTGGGGTTAACTCAAGGTTGAGGTATTCAAACATCGCCCTGGGACCCTTGAACAGTTAAAGGAGGCAATTCTGGAAGAAATCATCCAAATTGATGCGGATATGCTGACGAGAGTAATGGAAAACTTCCGTGAAAGACTCCAAAAGTGCATAACTCGCCAAGGCCGTCATTTGGACTACATTATTTATGGAACATAGATGGAAAAAACTAGAATACACATACTTACAGAATACAAAATAATTTTTCAAATATCTCATGTCGTTTTTATTTACCAGCTCTTTCAAATGTGGGAGAACTAATTGCCGCACCCTGTACAATATCAAAAATAAATAAGCCCCAGATTCACTAATATAAAGTTGAAAAATCTTTCCTTTGGACAATTGTTTCCTCATGATGCACAGAAAGTGGGACAGAATACCCTAAAAGCTGTTAGTTATATAATTGTCAGTCTGTCAAAATATTTTTATATCACGTCAGTTCTGGAATGCATAGCATCAGAATTCCAGTCAAGGGCCATTAGAAGTTGTTTGGTAACCTCATATTAATCTGTTTCTACATTTTTTCAAACAGGAATCTAGGAATAGGGAGGACAGTTGGTTTTACGAGGAACACCGCTGCCACGTCAACAATATGAGTAGAAATATTTTTTCTTCTTCTTCTTTTGATCAACAAATTGTAACCAATATTTTAACTTCTTTTAAGTTTCACTAAAGTTTGAAGAGCCTATGAATTGGGTCACACTTTTCTCTTGGACATCTAATGGATATCAAACGCCAAACTCTTTCAATCAGTCACAATAATTGTTTTTTCTTTTGATCAACTAATTGTGACCAATAAATCTTTCAAGAACACGATAATTTCACTCTCAACAAGAGAGTTTTGTTTATTTTTACTTATTTTGTCAACATAGGACTGTATTGCATTCAAACACTTTTCATATTTTGTCAATTTCTCCATATGTATCTTCAACTCGTGCTCAATATTCATATATTTGACATAGATTTGTTTCTTACTCTCCATCAGGTTACTCAAATCATTTTCTTTCAATTCTAAATTACTTTTATAATCTTTCATCTCATTCGATAGTTCATTATACAAACTTTTTAAATTTTTATAATTTAAATGAACATCATTATATTTTTTATTTATTTCTGAATTGTCTAATGTTAATTTACTAATTATTTCATTTGCTTTTATTAATTCTTTTTTTAATAAATGAATTGATTCATATTTTTTGTTATTCATTTCTTCTCTATTTTTAATATTAAACTCAAGTTGATTTTTATTTTCATTTGTTAGTTTGATCATATCTTGTAATTTCTCAATAAGAAGTTGTTTATCTTTACTTTCTTGTTCTAATACAGCGAGTCTCATTCGAATACTTGTAATAAATTTATCTTGTTCATTCATATCCTCGGAAAGTTTTTTATTCTTATTCTGATATACTTTTAATTCGGTTTCATAGGATTCTATTTTTTTATTTTTTGTTCGAATTTTCTCATTCAGTTCTCCAATACTTTTATTTTTCTCTTTCAATTCAATTATTATTTTGTTTAAATGTTTATTCTCTTCAACAATTCGCTGTTTGTCGTTTTGACTTTCGTTAATTCTTTCATTTTTCTTTTGAATAACCTCGTTTTTTTCTTGTATTAACTTCTCAAATTTAATTTCCACACTCTTTCTTATTTCATCTTTATCTTCTCTGTTTTTAGTATTCAATTTATCAATTTCTTTTTGCATGACTTTCATTTTGTCTTCCAATTCCCTCACTTTATTATTATTATTAAATTCATTTTTGTTTTTCACATCAATATAATCGATTAATTTATTGATTCGATTATTAAAAAAACATTTCATTTCATCGTTGTTTGATTGTTTTATTTTCATTTTTAATAATGTTAAAGCACGAAAATTATTTCTTTCGATAATTTTAAAATATAAGTTCGTTTCACCACCAGGAGACTTACCTTCCATACTTTTTCTATAACTATTTGGCGGTGTTTCCGTATTACAATGTGGTGATTGATGTGTTTTTGTATAATCCAAAGGTAAAGAACTGTCAAACATTTCAGTATTTTTCATGTGAGACTCTTTTTTTTCCTCATAATTGTTTGAACTTAATCTTTTCTTTGCGTCTTCTACAAGTACTAATTCTATATTGGTATCATTGCATTGATTATTGTCATTAAGGAATTTAATTATTTGCTTTGGAAATTCATTGAATGGTATATTTATATTGTAGTTATCTTTGTACACGGAATATCCGTCGTGATCCAACTCACACAAATATAAATAGTATGGATCAGAATCATCTGTGATATATAAAGAAAATTTATATAATTTTTCATTATGATTTTTCAAATCGATACTTATTCTTTTCTTTAGTTTTATATTATTAATATTAATTTTATGTAGATTTGAATAATAAAAATTAATATAAGTATTCACTATGTTTTCTTGGTGAGTATTATTTCTCGTCGTCTCCATTGTGTGTATAATTTTCATTTACGTTAAAATCATACAATTTTGGACAATATTCCACCGTCTCTCATTCTGAAACCAGCCTTTTTAATGACACTCTTACTCTTTCCTCTCAAGACAAATATAGTTATTTTTTACTGCACCTTTCCCGATTTGAAAATTTTCGGGATCAATATTAAATGTCTTATACGTCCTATCGATTGAAATCAAATTTCTTCTTATCAGTCTTTCATATTGTGTATTTCATCTCTGTTCTCTTGTATTCTGAGTCGCGTTTTCTAAAATTGTCGTGTGAAAAAAAAAACAAGAATAAAGGGAAAAAATAAATAAAATAGAAATAAAGAGAAGAATTAAATAAAAATAAAATAGAAAACTTTAATAAAAAAAAAATAAAAAAATCCCCGGATCTTTTTATTTCACAGACTTGTGACCTAAGTGATTAAAATGGTAATTCGATAAAAAAGGAAAAGGTTACCCATTCAGTCGTGAGGACAGTGAGTAGCTATGGAGATAAATGCGTATAGCGATTCGGTGGCAGCATTGTAGGTAAAGTTGAAAAATTCAAAGTAATTGGATATTGTATATTAATTTGAATGTCTTTAAAGACTTTAATTGAAATAAATTGAATCAATTCATTGTAACTCTAAAATGAAAAAGTCAAACGACGAAAATTAAAATAAATTAAAAATCTTTCCTTCAAGAAACAAAATTCAAAGTAATTGGATAATGATTGTTATTGGAAAATCCTACAATGCTGCAGTGAGTACCAAAGTTGTGACAAAATAACACAAAGAAACAGCATTTTTTTTTTTTTTTANATTCGGTGGCAGCATTGTAGGTAAAGTTGAAAAATTCAAAGTAATTGGATATTGTATATTAATTTGAATGTCTTTAAAGACTTTAATTGAAATAAATTAAATCAATTCATTGTAACTCTAAAATGAAAAAGTCAAACGACGAAAATTAAAATAAATTAAAAATCTTTCCTTCAAGAAACAAAATTTTTTAGTGTCTCTCATTTCAATTGTTTGTAGGGACACCATTTTATTTTTTATGGTTCATTAAATGAGAACAAAAATTGATAAATATAATATTTTACAGACTTTCAATCCCTCATTTCCCTGACCTGTGCACACCCTGTGATTCGCTGAATTAGATTAAGTTTAAATAGTATTATTGGTAGTGACCGTAAAAATGTAAACGAAATATGCTAATCATAGCAGATATGGATTAGTCTTCATTTCAGCGAAGCACGGCCGCCAATTACACTTTTTATTCTTCCTAATACTTAATGAATATTTACATTAACACTAATTAATTCAATTCAATTTAATTCTGTGGTATAGTGGTCATCACACTGGAATTGTACCCCGGAGACTCGGCTTCGTTCCCCGGTGAAGTCGGAATGCTCTCAGCCTAGTGAGGATAATTGAGTAGCCAATGTAAAGTCGCCAACAAGGGGCAGTGTTAGGTGGTATAATTACTGAAGTAGAGAAGATAAACGCTGTGTTTAACCACAAAATATCTGGTGTGAACATCACACGACTTTTCTTATCTATATTAAAAAAAGTATTGTAATGAGCTGAAATTTTCGATGTCGAGTTTCCAATGCCAAAACAAGTTTTGAAGACCCCAGAGTTCCAGTATTCGAGACTGCTAGAGGCGTACATTCAACTTTAATTCAAAGTTTCGTGACGCGTCCAATACATACAATCGACATACTAGCAAGTCTCCATAAACTAGATTTTTCCTATTAAGCAAAATTCGTGAACACCGCCAAAAAGCCACAAATAATATAGTTGACTTCAACCAAAAGAATCGTTATAGCCACCCATTTTTAAGTTCTAGTAAGATCTAGAACTTGAAAATGGGTGGTTAAGGCAGAACCGCCAAAAAGAAGCCTGAAGCTGATACTAAGCAGCTTCAGGCTTTTTCATGGCCAACAATTCAATGCATGTAATTGTTATTGATATGAATAGGCACCAAATTTCAAGTTCTAGCTCTTAACATTCTGATTTTGGCAAAAGCGGCCTAAAACCGCTAATAGGAGACCAAAAATGAATTAGATTTCAACTAAAAGTGTCTTTTCGAATTTACTTAATGCATAAAACTGATATGAATAGGCACCAAATTTCAAGTTCTAGCTCTTACCGTTTTCCTTTACGGCAGGATGACAAGCGCTAAAAAAAGCCAACGGTATATTCGATTTCAACGAAAAGCTTAATTTGACGTCTATGGCATAAAACGGACATAAGTTACATACCGAATTTCAAGTCTCTAGCAATTATCATTCTTGAGATATCTTGTTTACAGACAGGCGCACAAACGGACCAATGGCTGAAACTCGAGATTTGGGCTCTGGAGACCTTAAAACGTGTTTTAGTACTGAAAACTCGACATCGAAAATTTCAGCCCATTACAATACTTTCCTATTTATTAATTTATAGGAAAAGGAAAGTAAAAAAATACTTTATTTAAACACCAATAGCTCGATGATATTAAATTAATTCAACATCGAATAAGTGATTCCACTATTCGCAAATGCTAATTTTATTATTTGTTTTTAAAAGAAGTATAAAGCTCAATAAACACCAGAAAGCTTCAGCTATAATATACCTATAGTCAGTAAAGAACATAATAGATATTATCTTGCCATTAACCTTCTTATCAGCGTTATCAAGTGGAACCACTCTGCCGCCTTGAAATCAATAATTAAATTAAAGCATTTCTTGCATTCTTGTGGGCTATCTCGTGGAATAAATGACACCAAATTTAAACCAAACAAAACTTAAATAATGTTGATTTGATAAGACTTCAAATAATTGATACAAATACATACCTCTTCTTTTCTAAGTGTAGAAAAAATATAAAAATATTACTGAACTTTAAGGTTCTAGAAAATACGTTAATATTAAATTCTTTCACTCGTTTTCAAGCATTTCACAAGAAAAGTACAAAACTTTCATTGAAAATTGAAAGCTAACTTTGGGCTTTGAGCCTTTTTATTTGTTTTCCTTTTTTCTTGAAATGTTGATTGTGAAGGAAGGCTGTGTTCGAATAAAAATTACAAGACTGTTAAACACGATGTTTAATAATTGATAGGAAAAATTACTCATAGCCCAAATTTACGCATTGTTCCTGTTTCCTTGATAATAAAAAAAAATATTAATTAAAAAATTGATTGAAAAATCGTAGGTAATATGCAATATATATATATATCTAAAAACTATTAAGAATTGAAATTGAAAAACTATTAAGAATTGAATAAATGTAAAGGTAATTAGCAGGTAGGTGGGTACCAGACAGATCAGGGGCGTACACAGGATTTTTTTCGGGGGGGGGGGCTGGCTGGGCAAAATGTATACCATAACAGCATCGTGGCGTTGAACCCATCTACGATCATACCACGTTGAATACACCAGTTCCCGTCAGATCACTGAAGTTAAGCAACGTCGGGCGTGGTCAGTACTTGGATGGGTG
>CM022876.1:34326739-34346877 GCA_012654025.1 Pachypsylla venusta
AAAAAAAAAAAAAAAAAAAAAAAAAAAAAAAAAAAAAAAAAAAAAAAAAAAAAAAAATGGGGCTCTCCCTCAGAGGATCCCCATTTTTTCAAAATCGAAAAGCCCTTAACAAACAGCTAAAAAGAGAAAAATCATTTTAAAGAAAGAAAGAAAAAAAATCAAAATCGAAAAGCCCTTAACACCAGCGAACACATTATTTTCTTATGAAAATTCCTGGAAATTCTGGCACTTACAACCAGTAGTGGATACAGGGGGAGCGGTAGGGGCAATCGCCCTTCCCCCTCAACTTAGCCCCACGCCCTTAGCCTCGAATACTTTAGAAATTTGTGTTTAAAAGAAAACGCATTCATTCTTCAATTTCATTCATACTAAAAAATTACAGATTCAATTTCATTAATGAATATAGCGAATTGCGAAGTCTATTAGTTAATAGTCGAGCTATTTTCCTTGAACATCTTGTATAGACTTATTTCCTAAAAATTCATTTTTAATAAGTACATTTTAGCGATGCGGTATGCCCAGTTGAAAATCTTAATAGAATGCTCCCCTTTGCTGATTTCCATCATTTTATGCCATCACTAATTTGAAATAACGTGTTTTTTAAATTAGGTCGATAGAGAGGATTTGCGACCCAAATAATATTATAAGTATTATGATCATATTGTGAACGGATCCTTATGTCAAGGTTGTTTAATATGTGTTCGAATTCTTTTTATCTTTATATCTTATCATCGATAGCGAACAAAAACTCCATTTTAATATCAAAACAAAAATATTTTTCTTCTTTCAAAACAAATAACAAAGACAATTTTCTCAAATTATTTATTTTAATTCAATAAAATTATAAATAGTAATTCTAATATTCTGAGTTAAACTGTTTTTAATTATTATTTTTTACGTTCCTCGGGTATTTTTCTCCTTAAATGATGGATACCCTTAGAGAACAAGTAATGATTAATCAATTTGTTCTTGCAGCAGGATGTGCAAGAGATCAAGCGAAACAAATTTTGCAAGCTGCCCAATGGCAATTTGAAGTAAGCGATTTCTTCTCAATACTTAATTGGAACCCAAATTTTGTCAAGATTATATTTATCATGTATTTCTTTAGATATTTCATAAACGGTAAAATTCTAAAGTTTTATATTATGTGGTTAGTAATATTTAAACTATTGTGAAATATTACCAAGATACAAACTTTGGCAATGTTCTTCACCCAAATTTTGAAACTACCTTTCTTTAAATGACGAAATCCTGGCCCCGTACACGAAAGGTTAGTTTCGATACTAATTGTCCAATATATCATATTGTGTCTGCAGAATCGTATGAATGATGATATTAATATTAACACTTATTATTTTTGTTGTTGAATGCAACAGGTATTATATTATCGGCATTTGAAACTTTTTTAGAACTATGTATGTGAACCTACATGACATGTTCTACCCGACACTTTTTTTAATGAAATTACACTGCAACCCTAGTTACGAAATTTTGTTCATAAATCATTTTTAATGACCCCTGAATTATCTAAACAGGGTATCCCTAAAGTAGTGCTCCAAAAGGAACTTCAAAGTTTAAGGGATCGTCCCCCCACTAAGAATGCAAAAATATAATTAAACTGGACTACCTATTTATTTCTCTTACAGACGGCGCTGAGTATTTTCTTCCAAGAAGCAGCTTTACCCTGTCAACATCCCCCACATCCGTTTGGTCAAGTAAGTAATTAGTAGCTCTGTGAACTGCAGATCGCACTCAGTTAAAACGGTTACCGTGAGGACCAATAGGGCCCAAAACATATCACCAAATTCTATCAACTTATTCTTAATAAATATCCAAGTTTTATCAAAATCGGACAAGGATAGTGGAAGGAACAGTCAAACAAACATTATTTAAAGAAAATCGTTCTATTTATAATTGTTAAGAATTGAACTGTTTTTGATTCATAAAAGGTGAATGTTTGAAAATAGCATTTATCATCACATAGAAATTTCTGGTCAAATCTGCTGATTTTTTGAAATGTAGCGGGTCATTGATTGAATTGGCCAGGAAAACGATAAATTAATTGGTTTTGAAATTTACACGGTGTCTACGAATTCCAAAATATTCTACTTTTTCTCAACTATTCTGACTTTTTAAAGAATGAAAGAAATACGTTTATTATAAATTTTTGGTGCGGCTCGAGTTTGGAACTTTGAGGTACAAATATGTAGCTCAAGTTTTGGTAGAAGCTAATTCCTAGCTACATCGTTCTAATCTATGTTGGCAGCCAGTGATCTCATCTTTTTTCTTTCTTTCTTTTCAGGTCACACCTTGTAACACCCCTGCTACACCACCTAATTTCCCAGATACATTGATGGCATTTTCCAAAATGAGTACGGGAGAGAAAAATAAATTTGGCACCTCACCTTCTTCAGGTTGGTATTTTAATTGTTGTTGTAGCGTTGTTCCTCTTCGAATTAATTATTCTCTCCATTTAAAAAATGGTAGAAATAATAGGTTGATATGTGTCTACCGAAAATTGTGTGATGGTTTTTGGCTGGAACTAAGATGCTATGAATTACAGGCCGTCCTAGTGTTTAAAACTGGCCTCCGTGAGGATGCAATTGTGACTTATTGACTTAGTAGAACCGGCTATCGTGAGTTCATTTGATATTTCAGTACTTCTGTCTGGTTAAAAAATTGTTAAACAATTTAGAAAGAAGTCTCCGTGTCAAAGTGTACATCACACCCGGCTTGAATCAGGGAGGGAAAGCGTACGAATACACGAATACTAGTCTGGTCAAAAAAAGAGAAATTATGTTTTGAGGTAAATCAGCCTCCTGAGGACAATTGAGTAGCTATAGTAACAGCGACAAGTAGTGTGATTATAACTAATTGTTAAGTATTGTTTAATAATTTATAAATATACATTTATAATTTTCTTACATATTTTTGGACGAAGACAAGTGAGCCACAGAGACTGGCAAAAATAAACTGAAATATTTGTATTCTTTCTGTTTTAGCTTTACTTTCTACTTCTCCAAAACCAAACCAATCTCAACCAATTTCAGAACAACAATCAATGTTTTCACATCAACCACACGACAGTATAGGACAGTCAGTTGTGAGAGATTTGAATAGATAAGATATAACCATCATCTCATGCTAGAGTTATCATTCTTCATGTGAATTGTACAAAAATTAGAGAGCAAACTAAATCGATTTATCAAACATTATACGATTTATCAAACATTGTACGATCAGTACTAGTGTGTGCAGATAGGTAGCTTGAACCTCACAGGTTCACTTGGTTTTTTTCTCCATCAGAAATCGCCTACCTTTTGTACCGGCGACGGTACAAATACTCCAAATTATGCTACTTAGATCTGGCATTGAATCAAATCATTGTAACATTTTTGCTGGAAATGCAATGTAATGAGTCGTCAAGGGCGACTCATTACATGGTCAAGCTAATATTACCACTTTAAATTGGAAATTAGCTGTGTAACTAATTTTCAATTTAAAGTGGTAATAATAGCTATTAAATATTAGAAATATTTCAAGAAAAATATCGTGCCAAAAATGATTTACATAAGCTGCAAAAACAAAAATATTCGAAATTAGGTAATTATCCAGTTTTAATAATTTTTTTGTGCATTTTTTCTTTTTTTGAGTGAGAAAAAAATGACAATTGTCTACTTGAACTTTATTTTTATAAATTAAGATGATGTGGCCACTATTGGCATTCATATTTTATGTGGGGACGGGTTTATGTATTTCTTTTTAACTTGAATACGTCAAACAGGTGCAAATAAATCTTTATGACGTATAGTAATACTAATTAATTTTATTTTACGGGTATTTTAAGTTGTTTAATATTATTTAAAAATATAATTTCGAGGTAATTTTTTTTTTCTTCCAAAGCTAGGATCAAATACTATGGCAAAATTTTGAATATATATGTTAGTTATATCGTGTTGTCATAGATAGGACAATGAAAACTGCCATATACAGAGTGAGAAATGGAAAATCCTGTAAGGCAATATTTTTGTGATGAAAATGTTTTATGAACATTGGATCAAAATCCTTTCCCTCCGAGCTAGAAGCATTTTCTGTTTACGATCTCATGTGCGACTGATTAAAGTAAGAATGCTCTGATAGTTTGAAATAATAATCTTTTGCATGAGATCATTTTGATCGCTGTACCTTTTCTAATCTAAGGATTTCCTATGTCTAAAAATGTCAGAGCTTATCGTTATGAAACGAGATTTTTTACTACAAATAATATCATCAGATGCAAAAAATGAAAAATAAGTTACCAATCAAATATGAAAGTTGTTGTTACAGGGAAAAAATAGCGCTGATTTTTTCCCCACGATGTTTTTTTTTATTAATTAAATTAAAATTGATATAGAGAGGGATTCAGAATTATATGTACATACAACCACATATTCTATGGACTATTTTGGAGGGGCCCAACTCAATAACAAAAGTTGCAAAAATACTTCCATACGCCCTTTCGAGTTTCAATCGTATTGTTTTATTTACGCTTTACATCTTTGATCTATTGGAACGGGGAAAAATCCATTCCCAATACAAGATGTCAGCTATATTCTGATATGGAAATCATGTCCATTACACTTTTAGGGGCGGGCGGCCAGAGAAGGGTCTACTGAAAGAAAATACTTTTTGGTGCTTGACCAAATTTCTTTTTCACCCAGTTAAAACCAATGTTATTAGGAACCAGAGGAGGGTCTATTGAAAGAAAATGGGTCATAACTTTTTGATGCTTGGCCAATTTTTTTCACCCAGTTAAAACCAATGTTATTAGGAACCAGAGGAGGGTCTACTGAAAGAAAATAGGTCATAACTTTTTGATGCTTGACCAAATTTCTTAAAACCAATGTTATTAGAAGCAAAAAAGGTCTGAATATTTTATTTCTCAAACAAAGGCAAGTGCTTGATTTTTCAAATGGAAGATTTTGGGTGAGTCATTAATTACTCTTTCAATATGAAAATGACGATATTTAGCTTTTTTGTCCAAGTTGTGGAAAAAAGACGATATTTTTTGTCCAAGTTGTGGAAAAAAGATCCAGCGCTATTTTGATTTTTTCCTTCTCCAACGACAATTTTCATAAATTATATATTTTTGTACAATACACAAAATATAAATTTCAATAAAATATTGTGTATCAACTACAAATAATAAGGCGAGTCCCGAGCTGTATTGATGATCAGATCAATACAGCAATATGGTCTTCGACCAAACAATGTTGAGTGCTTGCCAACTAACTGGGGACAAAGGATTTATACTCATTGTTTTGAGTATTTAGAAATGGTATTTAGGATGTTTGTAGTCATTATGAAATATAAATTTCAATAAAATATTGTGTATCAACTACAAACATCCTAAATACCATTTCTATTTAGGATGTTTGTAGTATTGTCTGTTACGACATTCTCAAGTAAACTAACTCTGATTTGAATTTTGATGGTAGAGAGAGAATTCTAATTGATGGTGGTAGGGGGGTCATCTTATTTTGTTTCTATAAGTATTATTTACATGATTTAACTATAGTTTTAATTGATATATACATAATTATTATTTACAATATTAATTCTTATTTTTATATAAACATTTTTTTATATTTTTTTTAATCGAACATATTGTTTGTAGTTGATACACAATATTTTATTGAAATTTGTATTTCATAATGACTACAAACATCCTAAATACCATTTCTAAATACTCAAAATAATGAGTATAAATCCTTTGTCCCCAGTTAGTTGGCAAGCACTCAACATTGTTTGGTCAAAGACCATCAATACAGCAATGTAAACCAAAAGAAGACCCGCATCGTCTCACAGGGATCATCCTCATTATTTCTGATGGTGATATTTAAGGTTATTTATAATTAAATCAATATTTAATAATATGAAAGCACTTAAAATACGACCTGTATTAGCAAATAAGTGATAGAATTATTTTCCTTTTAAGTTTCTTTTTATATTAAGATACTTATGTTATGTTGAAAGTACACTCTTGTCGAGTGGGCCTATCGATGTACCAATATATTGGCATCGCCTCAAGCTGTCTTCGTCGAGAGTGGACTATCAGCAATAAAAAAATAAAATGTTTACGGGATGTTATTTTTCAGTGGTACAGATTGTGATAGAAGAGGAACAAGGAGAGTGTTTTCTGGATACTTGAGGGTGTTCTCAGACAGCCGCATACTCACTGATCCAATTACTTACTGTTTTTGGAGCATACCTTGATTGAATTTCTGAGTAAAATCCAGATGATCACCTCTCAGAACAAAGTGTATTAATAATTACACAGCTGTGACTTACTATTTCCGTGCCGTAGTATTTTTCCATAATTTTTATCGTACTTTTTTTTAAAAAGAAAATGAGTTTTTAAAAAATGAAAGACATCAATTATTACATTGAAATGCTTCTTTCGGATATCAAAAATCTGCATTACACTGAGGTGTGACATAAAGTGTGCTTGTCCTCAGATGGTTGGTTCTACGTACCAGGGCAACCCAAGCACTCAAAAGTGTTTGACCAAAGACCATCAATACAGCAACGCAAACCGAAAGATCAATATCGTCTCACAGCAATTATACTCATTTTTACTGATGGTGATTATTTGCTGTGATGAAACAAATGTTTACCAATATCAGTGATTTTAGTCTTCTTTGACTCATGATTGCCGATATAACAACAACTAAGTGTGCTAATAAAAACAAAATAATGTTTTTATTAATGTGATAAGGAGCATGCTTTATTATGCGACAAGTTATCGCGCGATCTGCGAACTCCTATAAGAACACGTGTATTTGTTTTTCCCCTGGTTATAAGAAAAACTGTGTGTTATGCCATATGAATGTAATTGCCACCGATATTATATAATGTGAGTATGCTGTCTGAGAGCACAATTTAGAGAAAAGATGTTGGTGAAACTCAGTTAGCTTTTTGATTATAGACTCTAGGGTTAAATAGTCTTAACTGGAGAGTTAAGAGGAAAGAATGTTGGTGAAACTCAGCTTATTGAGTATAGACTCTTGGGTTAAATAGTCTCAACTGTAGAGTTAAGAGGAAAGAATGTTGGTGAAGCTCAGCTTATTGAGTATAGACTCTAGGGTTAAATTTTCTTAACTGGAGAGTTACGAGGAAAAAATGTTGGTGAAACTCAGGTTATTGAGTATAGACTCTTGGGTTAAATTATCTTAACTGGAGAGTTAAGAGGAAAAAATGTTAGTGAAACTCAGTTAGCTTTTTCAGTATAGACTCTAGGGTTAAATATTCTTAACTGGAGAGTTAAGAGGAAAGAATGTTGGTGAAGCTCAGCTTATTGAGTATAGACTCTAGGGTTAAATTTTCTTAACTGGAGAGTTAAGAGGAAAAAATGTTGGTGAAACTCAGGTTATTGAGTATAGACTCTTGGGTTAAATTATCTTAACTGGAGAGTTAAGAGGAAAAAATGTTAGTGAAACTCAGTTAGCTTTTTCAGTATAGACTCTAGGGTTAAATATTCTTAACTGGAGAGTTAAGAGGAAAGAATGTTGGTGAAGCTCAGCTTATTGAGTATAGACTCTAGGGTTAAATTTTCTTAACTGGAGAGTTAAGAGGAAAAAATGTTGGTGAAACTCAGGTTATTGAGTATAGACTCTTGGGTTAAATTATCTTAACTGGAGAGTTAAGAGGAAAAAATGTTAGTGAAACTCAGTTAGCTTTTTCAGTATAGACTCTAGGGTTAAATATTCTTAACTGGAGAGTTAAGAGGAAAGAATGTTGGTGAAGCTCAGCTTATTGAGTATAGACTCTAGGGTTAAATTTTCTTAACTGGAGAGTTAAGAGGAAAAAATGTTGGTGAAACTCAGGTTATTGAGTATAGACTCTTGGGTTAAATTATCTTAACTGGAGAGTTAAGAGGAAAAAATGTTAGTGAAACTCAGTTAGCTTTTTCAGTATAGACTCTAGGGTTAAATATTCTTAACTGGAGAGTTAAGAGGAAAGAATGTTGGTGAAGCTCAGCTTATTGAGTATAGACTCTAGGGTTAAATTTTCTTAACTGGAGAGTTAAGAGGAAAAAATGTTGGTGAAACTCAGGTTATTGAGTATAGACTCTTGGGTTAAATTATCTTAACTGGAGAGTTAAGAGGAAAAAATGTTAGTGAAACTCAGTTAGCTTTTTCAGTATAGACTCTAGGGTTAAATATTCTTAACTGGAGAGTTAAGAGGAAAGAATGTTGGTGAAGCTCAGCTTATTGAGTATAGACTCTAGGGTTAAATTTTCTTAACTGGAGAGTTAAGAGGAAAAAATGTTGGTGAAACTCAGGTTATTGAGTATAGACTCTTGGGTTAAATTATCTTAACTGGAGAGTTAAGAGGAAAAAATGTTAGTGAAACTCAGTTAGCTTTTTCAGTATAGACTCTAGGGTTAAATATTCTTAACTGGAGAGTTAAGAGGAAAGAATGTTGGTGAAGCTCAGCTTATTGAGTATAGACTCTAGGGTTAAATTTTCTTAACTGGAGAGTTAAGAGGAAAAAATGTTGGTGAAACTCAGGTTATTGAGTATAGACTCTTGGGTTAAATTATCTTAACTGGAGAGTTAAGAGGAAAAAATGTTAGTGAAACTCAGTTAGCTTTTTCAGTATAGACTCTAGGGTTAAATATTCTTAACTGGAGAGTTAAGAGGAAAGAATGTTGGTGAAGCTCAGCTTATTGAGTATAGACTCTAGGGTTAAATTTTCTTAACTGGAGAGTTAAGAGGAAAAAATGTTGGTGAAACTCAGGTTATTGAGTATAGACTCTTGGGTTAAATTATCTTAACTGGAGAGTTAAGAGGAAAAAATGTTAGTGAAACTCAGTTAGCTTTTTCAGTATAGACTCTAGGGTTAAATATTCTTAACTGGAGAGTTAAGAGGAAAGAATGTTGGTGAAGCTCAGCTTATTGAGTATAGACTCTNTTTTTTTGGGGGGGGGGGGCGCTCGAGGTTACAAAATATAAAAATAGAAGTCAGCAGTATTTATAAACACCGAATTTAAGAAAAGTGTTTCGACGTTCAATTTCTTCAGGCAGTTCAGACCTGGGGTGTAATTTCTTCAGGTCTGTGAAGCGATCCCCCTCCCCCCCTGTATCCACTAGTGAAAGTGGCGTCGATGCGACGGGTAAATTAAAGGCCTGTTTTTTTTCTTAGTTATTGATTGGGAATAATCTTACTAGAGAGGAAATCTCTAAAATACTTGAAGATTTTCAAGGTCAATTCAAATTCAAAGAATTGAAAAAAAGTTTTTGGGGTTTGTTTAATTAAACTTTTGAAAATTTTGAATTAAAATTGCTGTTTCTAAAATTACTACAGTCAATGTCAATAATTTAGATT
Organism: Pachypsylla venusta; assembly: GCA_012654025.1. Lineage (NCBI taxonomy): Eukaryota > Metazoa > Arthropoda > Insecta > Hemiptera > Aphalaridae > Pachypsylla > Pachypsylla venusta. The sequence continues at coordinate 34,336,109 of CM022876.1, forward strand.
TTTTATAAAAAATAGGTAACTAGTCAATATTTTTTTTACCAATTTTTTTTAAAAAAACAGATATAAGTTGAGAGGGGTCTGACAACGGGCAGGAGTGTTGTGAGACGTTTTTCAATTTTTTTTAAACTCGCTTTTTTCTTGGCCGTCATTGGTCCATGCTAGACAATAGACAGTTATACATACGCAATAGAGGCATGACCGTAAAAACGTTTCCTAACCTCTCTTAAATTGGGTTAAAATTGATTAAAACGTCCCACAACACTCCGGCCCGGTGTCAGAACCAGTTGGGAGCCACTGCAAGGAAGGTGTTAGTAATATTTTATTTTCAAATTTGGTAACATTTCTCAATTTTTGTTTAATATACACACTTGATTTTAATCAATACAAAAATAATTTCCGCGCATGCGCATTTCTCAATTTTTTTTTTTCATTACTGATAGTCAGCTGTGCTATCAGTAAAAGAATTGTGATAAAAAGTAGAAGAAGATTGAAGATATTTCTTCGATCAGCTTTGGCCCTATCCAGTATCTAGGCTTTCTATATAAAATGAATCGAAAAAGAAAAAGTATTTTATTATTTTTATTTAAAAGTACACTATTAAATGTAAATAATAATAAAACGTTATAAACTTTTGAAAAAAGTAGAAGCTTTTACATAGTTGTTTATCAATGTAAATACTGTGTTTCTGTTAAAATTTACTTCTAAAAAACTAAACTGTAAATATAAAATGGTCCTAGTGAATCTAATTATTTTTCCAATCTAATATAAAATATAATTTTGTGATCTTAGATCTCAATTTGAATTTAATTATTTAATCATGTTTAATTATGCAGTCATTATTAATTCCATTGTGACATAAAGAGTTAAATAAAAATACAATGTAATTGGTTCGTAGTGTTAGTATGTTTTTAAAATTTTAACTATTGGTGTTTATTATAAATAAATACCTACAAAGTGTTTCGTTTTATTTGTGTTTGTTTAAAAGATATTAAAATTACATAAAAAATGGCAGATTTAGAAGCAGTTTTAGCTGATGTGAGCTATTTAATGGCCATGGAAAAAAGTAAATGCACACCAGCAGCCAGAGCTAGTAAGAAAATTATATTGCCTGATCCAAGGTAAGATATATAATATTTTTTACCTTTCATTTTGTAGGAACTACACCTTGTTAGATGGCAATCCACCCATTCTTTTCCTTCTTTGCATGTGTAATACATTATACCCACACATTATTATGATACCCATGCATTATTATGATAACAGATTTCCAAGTTTCATAAAATTCCTCGGTTAATTTAGATAAGAAGTGTCCCAACAATTTTAGTCTTACCATTAGATCATTCGAACCAGGATCTAACCATAACCATTCGATTGGCCATGGCTGCTTTCCTATCCTTAGAGCTTTACAGAATTTTAAAAAATCTAAATATTCCAAAAGTTTTCGTCCGGGATTCGAACCAGAATCTAACCATAACCATTCGATTGGCCATGACCCCTTTAATATCCCTAGAGCTTTATAGAATTCAAAAAATTCAAGTCGGTTAAAATTTTTTGTCCGGGGTCCGAATCAGAATCTAACCATAACCATTCGTTTGGCCATGGCCACTTTAATATCCCTAAAGCTTTTCAGAATTCAAAAAATCCAAGTCTGTCAAAGGTTTTTGTTTGGGGTTCGAAACTTCGAACCAGGATCTAATCATAGCCATTGGATTGTCCAAGGCTTCTTTCTTACAGAATTCAAAAAGTTCAAATTAATGGGGTATGTCATTCTGGAACACACTGGTAGCTGTAGAGTATAGACCAGCCATACTCAAACTGGTTGATATCGCCTACCAGTGAGCAGTGGAGAAAGTTGGATAGGCGATACTGACTTAATGCAAAATCAAGGTGCGGTGGAAGGAAATTAGTGGACACTATCACATTTAAGTGGAAATAAGCATGTGGTACAATTTAGCGGCAAAGAGTTAATTTCCACGTTTCGGAGACATTTTAGGTTCATACACTAGCCAACGATCATACCACGTTGAATACACCAGTTCCCGTCAGATCACTGGAGTTAAGCAACGTCGGGCGTGGTCAGTACTTGGATGGGTTAGACACCACGTATCGTTGGCTCTTTTTTCCGGCCCAACCCAGGCTGGGTGAGGTCTATGTGGGTAGTTGGTTTGAAAGTTTCCAGCGAATGGAGGGTAAAACCCCCGTCTTGAATGACCAATAGATGTTAAAGAGCCGTTAAGCCAAATTAAAAAAAAAAAAGGTTCTTACATTGTATATATTAACAGTTATTTTTGAAATGGACACCCTGTAGATTGTAGATAGATATTAGGTCTGTAGAATCTGTACATTTTTTTTATATTCCAGAAAAAGGTCTAAATTGAAAAAAAAAATACTAGTCATATCCATATTTGAGTATTTTTAAGCATTAAGTTGGCCTTGCCAAAAGCCAATGCCCAATTTGGGGTGGATGTAATCATTGGTCGATACGTTGGCGAAATATTTGATGTTTGGATTCACAAGACACGACAAGTTATGGTCGTATTGGTCGTTCCCTTTAGGTATGTGCTCATAAAAATCTGGTGTGAACATCAGTCGAAAAACAACCAAGAAAAATATAGAAAATGATTTCCAAAAATATATGGCTGATATTACAAAAAACATAAAGAAAGGGGATAGTAAACCATTTTGGGACTACACCAAAAACAACAAAAAACGGGCACACAAAAAACACCTACAAACAGGGAATTCTATCCGATCCACATAAAATCACCGACATCTTTGCACTAAACTTTAAAAACGTATACAACACGAAAATTTCAAATTACCAAATAAATACAAACTGGTGGATCAAGATGATCAGGTGTTCACGTTAGTGTTGTAGTTATTTACAGAAAAAAAAAAATATCTTAATTAAATTTTAAAAAGTCATTTTCAAAAAATAAAATATTAGATCCCCTACCCACTCCCGGAGGGGCAGGGACCCCAATAAAACCCAAATTAAAATCGAAAATCCCTTAACACCAGCCATAACATAATATCAAAATTTTATGTCTCTACAACAAACCGCTAAAAAGATAAAAAGCATTTTATAAAACACAATATTGACCCCCCCTGAGGCCCTCGGAGGGCCCAGGTCCCCGAAAAAATATACAGCAAATTGCCTTCATGTCCTAAATATTTATACAAAATATCGTCCAATTGTGTGTGAAAAAATTGTGGCTTTTATCTTGTAACAAACAATCAAACATACATACACATATGCAAGTGCATTTCTGGATGTATACCGGGGTCGAAAGTGGAGTTCACTAACGTTCATAACAACATGAACAACATCCACAGCGACTATCTTCACATCGACATGGTGTCGCTGGCGGATATTGAAAATGAAATCAAATCGCTGAAAGTAAACAAACCACCTGGTCTGGAAGGAAACCCTCCCTTATTTTATTAAGAGTGCATTGACGCTCCCAAAGTACCATTGGGCATAATCTTCAATCACTGTCTTTCGCACAGCGAAATCCCTGTTAGGTTTGAAGAGTCCATTATAACCCCTGTCACAATACTTTCCTTTTGTGAAAAGAAATCGTATAGTTCCTTTCGCTCCACCCTATACCTACAAGCCAACATTATTACATAGTAATTTGAAAACCATCAGATAGCACGCAACATCATCTGATCATTGACTAGTCCAGCTACCTGCGTCCTAGGAATTTAACATGACGTAGCTCTCCAGACGTCTTGACGTACATCTCATCGTCAATGTACATGACGTACATTGAACCAGTTTAGGTCATTCCTAGTTACTTGCTTTCTACGTATCATAATTTTACCGAATTTTCCAGTTGTTAAAATATTATTTGGCTGACAAATCATTCCTTTTTTTTAATTTGGACTAACGTCCTTTTAACTTCTATTGGTCATTCAAGACGGGGGTTTCACCCTCCATTCGCTGGAAACTTGCAAACCAACTACCCACATTGACCTCACGCAGCCTGGGTTGGGCCGGAAAAATAGCCAGCATCACGAGGGCGCGACGTGGACACCCACTTGGCACAACCACGCTGGATGTTGCTTATCTTCAGTGATCTATCGTGAACTGGTGTATTCAACGTGCAATAGACGATGGCTATTTTCCTTTCTTTTATTTTTATGTGCGACCGATTACGCGCTATCAAAAGTAAACTTTTGCTTTAGTCAGTGTCAATCGCACGTTTAAATACACCGGTTATCTTAGGATCACAGAAGTTAAGCAACCTCCAGTAAGGTTTGACTTGAGCGAACGGGAATAGCATCACGAGTCACGAATTAGTTTAGTTCATTTCAAAAATGTTTCAAAACACTTATAATTAACATGTTATTCAAAGATTTAAACTGGTGTGTAGTGTAGTGTCATTGAAGCTGACTGAATAACCACTCTAATGTGATTCGTAATATTTCTTCAAAAAGTACTTAAAACGAAAGATTCCATAAAAGATAAAAGCTGATAAGAATGATGGAAATAGAACGGGAATATTATTATTATAGAAATCCTTATTGAATGAACAATGTTTTTACAAAATTAGTGAGAAGAAAAGGGGGGGGGGGACATTCAAAGGGCGGGGTTAATTCGAGCAAATGCTTTCTTGTATGGATTTTAAAAACCAATACGACTCTCCAACAATCTCAGATCTGACGGCAATTGATTCCAATTGATAGACCTTTGGGACACTTTTATTGGGAAAATTGGTGATTTGAACTCACGAAGTTGAAAACGTTTGGCACCAAAAGTCGACAAACTTACCTCCATGCCACAAAGGAAATTATAGTTCATCGATCCAGATGTTTTTTTTAAAGAAACAACAACAACAAATTATCCGTGAATATTTTTTTTCTTTCAATCGTTCATATTTGCGTAAAAAATTCATAAGACCTGAAAATTTGTTAAAGATACTAAAGAAGTGATACGATTTGGAAAGGAGAATGTGCACGCAACCGTCATTTCAAGCCAGTTTTCGAACGCAAAAAAAAACCGAGTGTGCTATTCCTTATCCTATAGAAAGGAAACTATTGTAAGGGGCTGACATTTTCGATGTCGAGATTTTAATGCCAAAACACGTTTTGCGGTCCCCAGAGCCCAAATCTCGAGTTTCAGCCATTGGTCCATGTGTGAGTCTATCGACCTGTAATCAAGATATCTCAAGAACAATAAGTTCTGGAGACTTGATGAAAGTTGGTATGCGTGTCAGTTTTATGCTATAGACGACACACGAAAATGTTGTTTGAAATCGACACTGTTGGTGGACTTTGCCCCTCTTTGGCGGTTTTCACTAATCCCTCTGCCTAAAATGAAAACGGTAAGAACTAGAGCTTCAAATTTGGTGTCTGACCACATCAATTTTATGCATGGAACTCACTCATGCAATTCGAATATACCGTTGGCGTTTTTCACTTGAAAAGGTGTTTTGACATTGACAATTTCAGCCCATTACAATACCTATATATAGATAAGGAAAGTCGTGCGATGTTCACACCAGATTTTTTCAATTTTAATGAACTTGATTAAAAGAAAATGGGTTTCCCCTATTACTGATCAATGGATTTTTCATCGACTGTAAATAATTAGTTTTAGTCTGGGATTTTTCTTACCACTCTCCAGAGATATTCAATTATACAAATGATTTTACCAAAACCCACCTGAGAAAAAATGAACCAGTGTGAGAAGGAATTTATTTGTGTTAAAGCTAATGCTTTGTCACAATGCACTTTCCCATGTTATTACTAAATTTTTGCCTTCGCTTGAATTCGAACCAACAGCCTCCTGGTTACGAATCCGTCATTCTTACCAACTGAGCTACTGAGGCTGTACCCATGTGTACCACTGACGGAGGCTTTTCTTATTCTAGTGGGCAGAAGTAGGTACTCTTAAATCAAAATATTTTTATTTTTCATAAAGGTAAGCCACTTTTCTAAAAGTGTATTTTGATAGCTGAGTACAGTGAACGTTGCAGTGTTGATGAATTTCCTCTCTGACATGTAAAACTTGAGGCTTGTGGGGGTTATTAGGGCTCCCTCTTAAAAACAAATTTGAAAGGAAATAATGAAAAAAATTCTAATTACAAGGACCCCCATAATGTGAAGGTTGTAAGTTTTTTTTTTTTTTTTTACTTTCTTTTTCCTATAAAAAGGAAAGTATTGTAATGTGCTGAAATTTTCCATGTTGAGTTTTCAATTCCAAAACACGTTTTGGGGACCCCAGAGCCCAAATTTTGAGTTTCAGCCATTGGTCCGTGTGTGTGTGTCTGTCTGTGAACAAGATATCTCAAGAACGGCAAGTGCTAGAGACTTGAAATTTGGTATGTATGTCAGTTTTATGCCATGAACGGCAAAACGGCTTTTTGTGGAAATCGAATATATCGTTGCAGTTTTATGTCGCTTTTTAGGAAGGTAATAGCTAATAGAACTTTGAACTTGGTGCCTATTCATATCAATTTCATACAAGAAATTGAAAAATACAAGTTAGGTTGAAGTGTAATACATAATTGTATTTCCTCTTAGGATTTCAGAACGTGTTTTGGCATTGAAAACTCGACATCGAAAATTTCAGCCCATTACAATACTTTCTTCCTTTTTTTTATAGATAAGGAAAGTCGTGTGATGTTCACACTAGATTTTTTGTAAGGCATTCTTTTTACACAAAATGTCCAAAAAATGATGAAGTGTCTTTCGTATTTTTATTTTTTTGTCAGTGCACTTTTCCTCACGTTCGTCCTCTCACTTGACAATGAGTATCCTTTACTAGTAACGTATTTTATACAGGGGACTGTAAACACTTTTCCTCTCACTTGACAATGAGTATCCTTTACTAGTAACGTATTTTATTTTCTGCTTAAAATGAGAACGGTAAAACTGGAACTTTTAAATTTGGTGCCTATTCATATCAATTTCATACAAGATATTGAAAAATACAACTTAGGTTGAGTTTTGTTAGCCGCTAATTAGCGGTTGAAGGCTGCTTTTTGGCGGTTCCGCCTAAAACCAGAATGGAAAGAGCTAGGACTTGAATTGTTTGTCGCTAATTAGCGGTTGAAGGCCCCTTTTTGGCGGTTCCACCTAAAATCAGAATGGAGAGCTAGAACTTGAATTGTTTGTCGCTAATTAGCGGTTGAAGGCCCCTTTTTGGCGGTTCCACCTAAAACCAGAATGGAGAGAGCTAGATTTTGAAATTTGGTGCCAATTCATATCAATTTCATATAAGAAATTGAAAAATACAATTAATAAATACTTTGAAGTGTAATATATCAAGAAGTGTAATATATAACTGTATTTCCGCTTTGGGGACTTCAAAACGTGTTTTGGCATTGAAAACACGACATCGAATATTTCAGCCCATTACAATACTGCATTCTCTTTTTTAGATAAGGAAAGTCGTGTGATGTTCACACCATATTTTTTTCCTGATGATCTATCATCATTGGTTTGGAGCAGTGTTTTTTAAAGGTTGGATGCACTTCCTAACACTAAACCTTCTGTATTTACTCGGACTTGGACCGTCACCTAATGAAGCTGGTTTGCTCCCCTCGGTGGCTGCATAAACCTCCTAACGACATCTATGGCACCAAAAATAATAATTTCTATCGAGTTAGTTCGTTCTGTTGCAATAATTTGTGTCCACTTGAAATGTGTTCCAAAAACAGTTTTCGTTCTGTGTCTCACCCACGCCCTTGTCTCTTCTTAATTGGGAGTGCAAGTCATAAAACGCAGGACGTTGATAAGATGGCCTCAACTGTTTATGGTGTTAGACTGAAATTATGGACAATTTGAAAACGTTCCTTAATTTAAAGCGTCAATGACACGTTGAATACACCAGTTTCCATAGGATCACTGAAGGTAAGCAACGTTCAGCGAGGTTATACGAGGGTGGGTGATCACGCAGGTTTTACGCCATCGCGATGCTGGATATTCTCGGCCCAACCCAGGCTGGGTGAGGTCAGTGTGGGTAGCTTGTTTATATGTCAGCGAATGCAGGGTACAATCCCCGTCTCGATTAAAATCAATGAAAGTAAACCTTTAGGACACTTGGTAGAACGATATCAAATACAAGAAATGAAAATGATCAAAAACACTTAACTTTATGTTCTACAATTTTAATATATTCTTCGATACGCGCATTTCGGATTTAGATATCATTTTTGATATCTTAATCCGAAATAATATATTAAAATTGTAGAACAAGTCAAGTGTATTTGATCATTTTCATTTTTTGTATAATTATTATATTTTTTTTTAATAATGAGCGTTCCCGCACACCGGACCTGTCGATAGGTCCGGTGTGCGGGCGAACTTTTACTTTTGTCCTCTAGAACAGATTTGCATCGTTTTTTGAGACTGTCTTCAATTGTTTTTTATACCTTTCACTTTAGAGAATGATTTTGAACCAAACTAATAGAGTTCATCTGTGCTTGAAGTGTCACTTGCTACTTGACTGTTTAATTAGAATGCAAAAACAGAAATTTTACAAGTGCGAGTGGCCACTTCGCTAATTTGTAGTCAGAGTGACAACTCACACTTGAGCGGAGTTTTCTTGTGATGTCAAATAAAAATCTTTATTGGAAAAATAGAAAATATCAAAATTATATTTATTACCATAGCAACCAGATAAATATCTGGTTGCTATGGTATAATACGCAACAAAATTTGAAAGCAAATAATTTTGTCTGAAAGTCTCATCAGATAGTGTGATAGGGACACAAATATATACCAAACACAAATTCAACAAATTTAATATACATCAAATAAATTTTGCCAAAATTTTGGAATCATGACAATACTGTGATAGGGACACAAATATATACCAAACACAAATTTGACAAATATACATCAAATAAATTTTGCCAAAATTTTGGAATATGTGTTGATAAACATTGCTGATTTCAATTCAGCAATGTTTAACTCCAAGATTATAACTTTATTTGTGTTGGTGGTAAATGATACTTTAAAGTTTAGAGTATCAGAAGAATTACTTCACAATTACCACTGTCAAGACGTTGTCATGACAAATAGCGCGATACCACCTTTACAAATTTCGAATGGTGAAAATTGTTGGCCACAAATGCACTAATGACAATTTCCATTTCACTCTCCTTGCTTTATCCTTTGTTTCAGTGTGAAAATTGTTGGCCACAAATGCACTAATGACAATTTCCATTTCACTCTCCTTTCTTTATCCTTTGTTTCAGTGTGAAAATTGTTGGCCACAAATGCACTAATGACAATTTCCATTTCACTCTCCTTTCTTTATCCTTTGTTTCAGTGTTCGAAGTGTGATGCATAAATATTTGGAGAAGAAAAACGAAGTGAATTTTGATAAGATCTTCAATCAAGTTATTGGCTATCTTCTGTTCAAAGATTTTTGTGAAAATGCTTGCGATGAACCAGTGCCTCAACTGAAGTTTTATGAAGAGGTAAGTTGGCACTTGGCAGAGACTGACCTGACCAATTGACATCGAATTTTAAAATGATTTTTTATTTTTATTCCTAATCGTTATCACGGGTTTATCATGAGTTAGTAGTGTTAGTTGACTGGTAACAGTATAGCGTGGATTCAAACCCAACCAACTCATGGAGTTTTATCCCTTTTTAACACTATAGGAGGACTTGGAAAAGCTATGCATCTCGCTGTCTTTTTATTATACCACAAACATGTTCACTCCACCAGAGTGGAATTTCATCCTCGTAGGGGCCGGGATAATCAACACCTACTCCGGCGTCCTCAGAGTAGCATAATATGCTATCCAACCCTTCCACCACCATCACCTTCCGCAATGGACACGTAAAAGAAAAAAAAAACTTTTCCATAGTGAATTTCTTGATTCAGACCTAGAATTTTTTTCATTATAAGTTTTTAGGCGAGGCATGGCCGTAAAAACGATATTTAACCTCTTTAGGCGAGGCATTCGTAAGGAAAATGACACAATAGCTCATCGTGAAGTATCGACTCAGACAATTATACTATTCCCACACAACAGAATAAGCAACTTTTCAATGGTCATGCCTCCCCTAAAAATCCTTGTCACCCAATATTACCTTTATTTATTTCTCACTCCCATTATAAATTCTGTTTGTCCTGAAATATTAAAATCCGGCCAAACTAGTTCGTCCGAACGTTATTAGGACAAACCAGTCTGAAATATTGAACATTCAAACCAGGCCAAACTTGTTATTCTGAATGCTATTAAGACAAATCAGTCTAAAATTTTGGACATTCTAATCCGGCCGAACTAGTTAGTCCGAACGCAATTAGAACAAACCAGTCTAAAATATTGAACATTTAAATCCGGCCAAACTAGTCTGAACGCTATTAGAACCAACTAGTCTGAAATATTGAACATTCAAATCTGGCCAAACTTGTTAGTCCGAACGCTATTAGGTCAAACCAGTTTGTCCTAAAAAAACAGTTAAGTCAGTAACATATATATGCAAAGATGTGTGTTATGTCATAAGATAAGTCAGTATGTTGCTGCGTAAGACTGTAAGAGCATTCTAAAACAGAAAAACGATCATTTTTTCGAATCTTTGTAGGTTTTTTATCTCCGAATGAGTCCATCTAGGGCAGGGGTTCCCAAATTTTTTGGTACCGCGCTACCTTTTCTTGAAATGAAAGCCTCCCACGCCCCTTCCCTTTTTACATTATAAATTATGAATTGGTATGGGTATTGCTGAATGCTATCTGATTCAAAACGCTAATGTGTTGCTGAATGCTATCTCATTCAATCTCCGAATGAGTCCATCTAGGG
>CM022876.1:34381197-34405570 GCA_012654025.1 Pachypsylla venusta
AGAGTTGCTGATAAAAAAAGAAATTACATCCTTGAAAGCCTCTCTTAATAAAACAATTGCTTCTCTGGAACTAAGTTGCAAAGAAAATACAAAAAAGATTGAAAGCAATTCTAGTGAAATACGGCAACTGATCAAAAAAGATAAACGAAATAACATCATTCTTTATAACTTTCCAACCACAAGTAATTGGAGGGAGAGAGAGTCTGCTGTGTTGTCCCTTTTTCAGGGCACTCTTCAAACGAGCTGCACCTCCAAAGACATTGACTTTATTATAACTTTAAAAAAAGGAGCTCATAACTCTCCTATCCTTATTGGTTTTAGCACTTGGAGGATGAAAATGGAAATTTTGAGTAACCGAACTAAACTTAAAGATTCTCGTATCTCTATGGACGAGGACTATACCCCGGAGGTGGTGCAAAGACGGAAAGATCTTAAAATCACTATGAAAAAATTAAAAGCTGAGGGTCGTACAAATGTGCAGCTCAAACATACCACACTATTTGTTGATGGTGTACCATGGAATGAAGGAAGTGGATTTTCTTGTGAAGGGTCAACCAGACTCCTTGTCTCTGCCCATCCTGACCAGGGAGGTGGCGGTGGAGGGGTGTCGATTCAGAACTCGCACACTGGAAGTCTTTTCGCGAACAAGTTAAAATTAGCGGGAAAAAGAAACCGTACGATTGGTGACTCTTCTTCGCTTCAAAAAATAAAATCAACCAAACTCACCCAGTCTTCAATGGATGAATTCATTACGAACTCCCTCAAGACTTCTGTCTCGTCTGATCACAACATTTCGCAAGAAGAGGACCAAAGTGAGGACTCAATAGCAGTCAACGAGTCCTTTATTTCTGTCATAGAGGCAAATGTTGATGTGGAACTCGTCATCAATAAAGACTAGCAATCATTGAACGGTGAGCCCAACTGCCCTGTACCCCTCCCACTCTTTTTTGATATAGTATTTTGGAATTGTCATGGTTTAAACAAGGGTTGGGTGGAAGAGAATTCCTCAGGAATTAACCCCGCCCTTTGAATGAACTATATTAATCTAACCAAACTTCATAATTCTTTTTCTCCTTCTTCTTATTAATTCTTTCTTGCTAACCTCATCTTTTCTGTTTATATTATTCATTCAAATGTTTAATCTAGTCAGCACACCATTTTTTTGTGGTGACATAATAACACAAATATTCTTTATGATTCCAGGTGGACTGTCCATTTATTGTTTGCATGACGTACGCGTTCCACACTCCGGACAAACTTTGCTTCATATTGGATCTGATGAATGGTGGTGATCTGCACTACCACTTGTCACAGCACGGCGTCTTCAATGAGGATGAAATGAGGTTTTATGCTGCGGAAGTTATCCTAGGCCTGGAGCATATGCATCGGCGATATATTGTATATAGGTAATTGTTATCCATACACTCATTTTCACCATCACGGGTCACATAGATATTCAATGAGCTAGACAAAAATGCATCAGAAGCTAAAAAAAAAAAAATTAGACCAGTTTCTCTGCTGTCCCATCCCTTTAACATTTTTAAAAAATAGACCAGTTGCTCCAGTACCGAAGATGTATGTCACACTCGGCAACAAAAGCTGTTGCTAGGCACCACAAAAAATGGTGTGCCCCTGGGAAATATGTTAGCTCCTATTTTTGTGAACGTTAGTGAACTCTACTTTTGACCCCAGTATACATCCTGAAATGCACTTGCATATGTGCATGTATGTATATGTGTATGTATGTTTGTTTGTTACGCGATACAAGGCACAATTTTCATCCGATTTTGACGAAATTTAGTATACATGAAGTAAATTTGCTGCATAGTTTTTAGCGGCCCAGGGCCCCCAAATTGTGTTGTTTAAAAATGATTTTTATCTTTTTAGCGGTTTGTTTTAGAAACGTAAAATTTTGATATGTTATGGCTGGTGTTCCAGGGGGGCAGGGGGCCCAACATTTTGTTTTTAGAAAATGATTTTTCAAAATTTGAATAAGATATTTTTTTTCTATTAATGACTACAACACTAACGTGAACACCTGATCATATTGATCCACTAGTTTAAATTATTGTGAACGTTAGTGAACTACACTTTTGACTCCCATATACCTCCCGAAATGCACTTGTATGTGTGTATATGTATGTATATATGTGTATGTATGTATGTTACGCGTAACAAGCCACAATTTTCATCCGATTTTGACGAAATTTGGTATACATGTTTAGGGTATGAGGGAAATTTGCTGTATAGTTTTTGGGGGCCCCATATTGTGTTTTTTAGAAATGATTTTTATCTTTTTAGCGGTTTGTTGCAGAAACGTAAAATTTTGATATGTGATGGCTGGTGTTAAGGGCATTTCGATTTTAAACATTGTGGGGGCAATCACCCCCCTTGGGGGGAGTGCTCCCAATATTTTGTTTTCTGAAAATTATTTTTATCTTTTAAGCGGTTGGTTGCAGAATTGTTAAATTTGATATGTGATAGCCTGTGTTAGGGGCTTTTCGATTTTAAACATTGTGGGGGCAGTCACCCCCCTTGGGGGGGAGGGCTCCCAATATTTTGTTTTCTGAAAATTATTTTTATCTTTTTAGCGGTTTGTTGCAGAAACGTAAAATGCTACAGAAACGTAAAATTTTGATATGTGATAGCTGGTGTTAGGGGCTTTACGATTTTGAATAATTAGGGGGCCGTCCCTCCTCAGGCGGGAGGGCCCCCAATATTTTATTTTTTGAAAATGAATTTTATCTTTTTAGCGGTTTGTTGCAGAAACGTAAAATTTTGATATGTGATGGCTGGTGTTAAGGGCTTTTCGATTTTGAACATTTTGGGGCCCTCCCATTTTTTTTATTTTTTTTTTATTTTTTTTATATTTGATTAAGATATTTTTTCTGTAAATGACTACAACACTAACGTGAACACCTGATCATCTTGATCCACTAGTTGTGAACGTTAGTGATGAACGTTAGTGCAATTTGTTGCAGGAACGTAAAATTTTGGTATGATATGGCCGGTATTAAGGGCTTTTCGATTTCGATTTTGAAAAATTTGGCGGCTTGCTTCTCGCAGTATCAATTGAAACTGTGTAGAAACTAGCTTTTTGCTAATGATCTCGTTTTGGTTTGAAGCAGAGTTTCTTTAAAAGCTGGATGCCCTTCCTAACACTAAATTTCTGCACTTACACGGGGTTAGGTGGGAAAACTGGGTCTATGATATTGATCTTTTCCCATTTTATATTTAAAATGCCAACTTGAATAATGGCAGTGTATTTTTTGGGAGCCCTTAAATCCTGCTAACATATTGTTTGTTTAATTTATTTCAGAGACTTAAAGCCTGCTAAAATATTGTTCGTTTAATTTATTTCAGAGACTTAAAGCTTGCTAACATATTGTTTGTTTAATTTATTTCAGAGACTTAAAGCCTGCTTACATATTGTTTGTTTAATTTATTTCAGAGACTTAAAGCCTGCTAACATATTGTTCGTTTAATTTATTTCAGAGACTTAAAGCCTGCTAACATATTGTTTGTTTAATTTATTTCAGAGACTTAAAGCCTGCTAACATATTGTTTGTTTAATTTATTTCAGAGACTTAAAGCCTGCTAACATATTGTTGGATGAGCATGGACACGTGCGAATATCTGATCTCGGTTTGGCTTGTGATTTTTCTAAAAAGAAACCCCATGCATCTGTAGGAACGCATGGTTATATGGCACCAGAGGTGTTGTCCAAACAAACGGCTTACGATTCTAGCGCTGACTGGTTCTCATTTGGATGTATGTTATATAAATTACTTAAAGGTCATAGCCCTTTTCGGCAGCATAAAACAAAAGATAAGCACGAGATTGATAGGATGACGTTAACGATGGTAAGCCAAATTAATAATTGAGGAGTTTTATGTTGTTGTTGTTGTAGTAGTAGCAGCAGCGGGTCCATCAAATCACATCTCATCTGTGGGAAATTAAGAAATCTCGCCACCTCCATTGGATTCGTCCACAAGTCAGTAGTTGTCAGGGTTGTAGGGTTTGATGAGCAGTTGAACAGGTGGATAGTATCACGAGGGCTCTCGTTACACTTGGGACACACAACTGCAATAGTTGGATCAATTCGGTGCAGGTAGGTATTGAGGTGTTTGGACCAGCCAGAACGGAGTTGGGACAGAGTGGTTCAGGTGTATATTGATGATTTCTGCTCTTCTTTGGCTATTTCAAGTGGTCTACAGTGCAATACCCTGTTTGGTTTTTATCTCGTTAGTGTAGCTTCTGCCATTCTTGTATGTAAGGAGTTTTATATGAAAAGTTCCTTGAGTAAATTTGATATTTAGATTTGGCATATTGTTTCCAATCCTTAGAATAAAAACGCATGTTGCTATCTCAATTTTCAACGAATTTACTCAAAGTTATGTGGAAAAAAATAAATTCTTTTATACAACTATCAATTATTTTAAGGGGGTTAGTCCTTTGGAAGCGACAAGCAACAAATACAACTGTAGGAGGATTTGAATTTTGTAGCATGTAGTCGCGCGTAGTCGCTTCCAAAGGATAAAACTGTTTTTTTTTCTTTCGAAACACGACTTTTGTTTTTTCTATGTACATATAATAATAAAGCGTTAAATGAAAAAAAAATATATCGACTACAAATACGGAGGGCGCTTTCGTGTGTTACGAAATTCGCCTTTTTATATAAAATCCCTCAATTTAGATAAGCACGAGATTGAGATTTAAAAATTAAAAAATGATTAACAATTTTATACTTTGAGACTACAATTTCGAGAAAAAATTTGGGAACGACAAAATTTTTGTTGCCATCCTGGTAGTATTACAATGCATTTTTAATAATCAATCTAATATCACTAAGCTACAATTATCTTATAATGCTACTACTTACCATAGCTACATAATTATCCTTACCCTCAAACACAACCAGACCTAGTAAAAAATCAAGTTTTTTTTTTATATATATTTCTTGGCCCGACCTGGATTCACACCCGGTGCAAGCCAAGTGTGATGCACAATCTGCCACGGGAAAAAACGGGTTTTAAATGGCCCGTATTTTCATGGTTTTCCTTTGGAGAGTCCTTGCTGAAACAATCTGCCATGGGAAAAAACGAGTTTAAAAGGGCCAGTATTTTCATGGTTTTCTTTTGGAGAATCCTTGCTCAAACAATCTGTCACGGGAAAAAACGAGTTTAAAATAGCCCGTATTTTCATGGTTTTCTTTTGGAGAATCCTTGCTCAAAGATAGTCTAATTTTTTTGAGGTCTTTTTTTCAGAATGTGGAATTGCCAGATTCGTTTTCCAAAGAGTTAAAAGATCTGCTGGAAGGATTATTGCAAAGAGAAATTTACAATAGATTAGGCTGTAAAGGAAGAGGGTAAGTTTACAGCAGAGTACTCACTAGAAGTAAGCACTCTGACCTTTTTAGGAGTATGCAAAGTCCTGATGATGTTTGGTAATTATTATTATTATTAGTATTTGTTTATTGTGTTCAACAACCGTTGTGGTTGTTGACACATTACAATTATACCTGAAAAATAATAAGTAAATTAGAATAATTGATAAATAAAAAAATAAACCTGAAAAAATAGTGTAGGTACAAATTAGAATACCTGAAAAAATTTAGAACACTTGTAAAATATATATATATAAATTAGAATACCTGTGTAAAAAAAAAAAAAAAATATATACGTAAGGTTAAATAAGGTTAAATAATAAGGTTCTGTTCCCCAAAAAGTGACAACAGGTTCACGATTTTTTAGTTCATTATTTTCTATGATAAAAAGAACACCAAATTTGATGTTTCATGTTTGAGGGTAGATATAGTTTTAAAATGAATTTATAGCCAGCGTCTATGATTAAATACACCAGTTCCCGTTAGATTACTGAAGTTGAGCAACGTCCAGCGAGGTTATACCATGTGTGTGTCCACGTGAGTTTGCGCCCTCGTGGTGCTGGCTATTTTTCCGGTCCAACCCAGGCTGGGTGAGGTCAATGTGGGTAGCTAGATTGCAAATTTCCAACGAATAGGGGTTGAAACCCTCGTCTTGAATGACCAATAGATGTTAAAGAGACTTTAAGCCAAATTAAAAAAAGTTTTAAATTTTAAAAACTATAATTAAAATAACCTTGAGTTTGCTTTTGTGACCTGTAGACCTCATTCAAAATTGTGGGCCCACATTTGTACCCGGTAGTGTAATGACACTGTGATACCCACTAGACCAGAAGGACTGCTTTTTTTGTAAATATTTTATTATCGTCCTTCATTTTGTTTTGGTTTTAGGTCTGATGAGGTAAAAGAACATCCATTTTTTACTGGTCTTGATTGGCAACAAGTTTATATGCAAAAATATACTCCGCCTCTTATTCCACCTCGGGGAGAAGTAAATGCAGCTGATGCTTTCGATATTGGCTCCTTTGATGAAGAAGATACTAAAGGCATCAAACTGACGGACGCTGACCAAGATCTGTATAAGAATTTTCCACTCACTATATCTGAGAGGTAGGTGTCCATCTCGATGATGTTTGCATTAAGACACAGCATTTAAAGGTATTTTTTTTAATGGTTTGCAGAGGTAATGTTGTATGCTTTCATGAGACCCCCTGATGGCAGCAATAATTATCTTCTTTTCTAAAATTTTGGGGATTTTATTTTTTCCCCTATAATTGCCGAGAAATTTCGTGATTGATCCCCTTGCTCCTACAAACTTTCATATAAGTGATATGTTACTATACAAAGTGTCCCATAAGTGATATGTTACTATGCAAACTGTCCTGTAAGTGATATGTTACTGTACAAACTGTCCTGTAAGTGATATGTTACTACACAGACTGTCCTATTAGTGATATGTTACTATACAGACTGTCCTGTAAGTGATATGTTTTTATATAAACTGTCCTATAAGTGATATGTTGTTACTATACAAACTGTCCTATAAGTGATATGGTACTATACAAACTGTCGTGTAAGTGATATTTTACTATACAGACTGTCCTATTAGTGATATGTTACCATACAGACTGTCCTGTAAGTGATATGTTACTGTACAGACTGTCCTATTAGTGATATGTTACTATACAGACTGTACTGTGAGTGATATGTTACTGATTTCATATTTCTCTTGAAAATATGGTATCATTGCTCGTGAATGTCCTGCTTTTCCTGATCTACCTCTTCTGCCTAATTTAAATTTACTTCCGCCCGCACTGTTGGGTCTATTATGAATTCTTGTTTTTCGTGGGTTCGCACCCTCGCGATGCTGGCTATTTTTCCGGCTCAACCCAGGCTGTGTGAGGTCAATGTGGTTAACTAGTTTGCAAGTTTCCAGCGAATGGAGGGTGAAATCCTCGTCTTGAATGACTAATAGATGTTGAAAAGACGTTAAGCCAAATTAAAAAAAGAGATTTTTTTTCTATAAATGAGCACAACACTAACGTGAAACCTGATCATCTTTATCCACTGTTTATACTTCAGTGTACAAAATTTCAATTCAAAATAAGAAAAATTGAGCATAGTATATTGATCAACTTTTGAGGCTGCATAATGCTGCTCCGCGTGTTCTGTCCCGGGTGCTAAAAGATTTCCCATTAGTTTGGACTCACGCTGTATATTCTGTTTTTGTAGGTGGCAAAATGAAGTCGCAGAGACTGTGTTTGAGACAATTAATATTGAGACTGATAAGACAGAACAGAAGAAAAAGGCCAAACAGAAAACCAGATTTAATGATGACGAAAAAGGTAACGTGTTATTTGTTTTTTAATTAATAGGGTAACGTGTTATTTGTAATTAATGGGGTAACGTGTTATTTGCAATTAGTGTAACGTGTTATTTGTAGTTAATAGTGTAACATGTTATTTGTATTTAATAGTGTAACGTGTTATTTGTATATAATAGTGTAACGTGTTATTTGTAATGAATAGGGTAAGGTGTTATTTGTTTGTAATTAATAGTGTAACATGTTATTTGTAATTAATAGGGTAACGTGTTATTTGTATCTAATAGTGTAACGTGTTATTTGTATTTAATAGTATAACGTGTTATTTGTAATTAATAGGGTAACGTGCCATAGACGCTGGCTAAATCAAACTTACTTTTACTTAATGAAGATTAAAGTTGATTATAAGCCAGCGTCTAGAATACACCAGCTCCCGTTAGATCACTGAAGTTGTACCATGTGGGTGTCCGCGTGGGTTCGCGCCCTCGTAATGCTGACTTTTTTTCGGCCCAACCCAGGCTGGGTGATGTCAATGTGGATAGCTGGTTTGCAAGTTTCTAGCGAATGGAGGGTAAAATCCCTGCCTTGAATGACCAATAGATGTTAAAGAGGCCAAATTAAAAAAAAAAAAGTTGACTATATCTTCTCTTGACTAAAAAAAATATTAAAGATGTTTTTTCGGGTATGACTCCGGGGAGAACCGTAGGGTCCCATAGTTGTGGGATTTTTGTCGCGTGCGGCGTGACACATCGCGGGAAAAATCCCACCAACCATATTTTTATTTTTTCCATTTCTTTTGTTTTGTTTTTAACTTTTTATGTTTACTTTTTCCCCAAACGGGAAAAATGTTTTCATTTTGATCTTGTTTGTAGTTAGAACTGCGGTATGATTTAATATATGTTCCGTGGTACATTAGGTATACCAGTGGTACATTAGGTATACCAGTGAACACTTTTTCTTGCTTAGTTGTTCCAATTTGGTTATTTAGTAGACAACTAAATTCTCTATCTCGAGAAAAAATAATCATGCTTTTATAACAAAAAAAAAAACGAAAAAGTGTTCGCCGGTACTGCAACCCGCCCTAATGTTATCGGATCGCTCTTTCCTTACTCTCATATTTCCTTGTTAAGAAGTGTGTCTCTTTCGTTTTGATTTCAGAATCGGATTGTATTCTTCACGGTTATATTAAAAAACTAGGCGGTCCATTTGTGTCGGCATGGCAAACTCGTTACGCTAAATTATTTCCCAATCGGTTAGAGCTTCATCCAGAGTCTGGTAACACAAAACCTGAACTTATTTTTATGGATCAGATAGAAGAAGTTAGCCAGGAATTAATTACTGTCAAAAATGAACAATGTATACAACTGAAAGTCGTCAAGGATACCAAAATAGTGCTAACAAACCCTGTAAGTAACACTGTAGTGAAGAGATTCTCATCTCGCACTTTTAATAATGTATACAACTGAAAGTCGTCAAGGATACCAAAATAGTGCTAACAAACCCTGTAAGTGACACTGTAGTGCAGAGATTTTCATCTCACACTTTTAACAATGTATACAACTGAAAGTCGTCAAGGATACCAAAATAGTGCTAACAAACCCTGTAAGTGACACTGTAGGGCAGAGATTCTCATCTCACACTTTTAACAATGTATACAACTGAAAGTCGTCAAGGATACCAAAATAGTGCTAACAAACCCTATAAGTGACACTGTAGGGCAGAGATTCTCATCTCACACTTTTAACAATGTATACAACTGAAAGTCGTCAGGGATACCAAAATGGTGCTAACAAACCCTGTAAGTGACACTGTAGGGCAGAGATTTTCAGCTCACACTTTTAGAGATTTTTCACTGCTAACCTATATTGGCATTAAGAGGCCATCAACATTTTAGAGGAAATTAATAAAATAGGCACGGAAACTCTGGAAAATAATTGAGAATGAAAAATTAATTTTGTTTTGTCGGAACTTGCTTGACAAATGTTTCGGTTACCTCATATCAACCTTTACAGTTGATTTAAACGAGGACACCGCTACAACAACAACAACATGTAAAGTTAACTCGGTTAGCTTATTTAAATTGAGGCCTTTGAAAGAACCCATTTCCATCTACTTGAAAGCTTCTTCGTATCTTCCCATCTCCCTTGCTCTCATCAGTCTTATATTTTCATTTCAGGATGAAATCGGTTTAAAAGAATGGTCTCTATCGTTAAGATCAGCCCATAAATGTTCGCAAGAATTATTAGGGTCCATGGCAAGGAAAGCTGGAAAAATTTACGGTACTGACCGAGAAAAAAGTACCCTAATATCTCGGACGGCAAATGGTAACTAGAGAGTATTCATCTGAAATAAAAAGATATCTGCTTCGTCACGTCCGGTAAGGTCATTGTTGGATAGGTGTCCAAAGAAGGTAGCTTCTACACATTCATTATTTATCGTCACCGTGAATCATTCTGCTTCGGATGCTGTTATTATTTATCCTATTCCATCTAAAATCTTCTGTTTTTCTGTTGTTATGCTTATTTTGAAGTATTCATCTATTGATATCAAATTTCGGTGTGAACGTCGAAAAAAGCTGTCTTACTCTGCTTCGATGGCATCCAGAAGTTTCGACCCAAGATTCGACCCCAAACGGGACTTTTATACCAATTTTCATCCAACACTAGGTGACAAAAGTGCCCATCACGGCGGGCAAACGGATTTTTTTAATTCGATTTTTGAATTCTACGTACATTGAAACGTTAATTGTCAAATTTTGAGGGAGAGCAATTTTTTTTAACGATTCCAATGCTTCATTCCAAAATGAGTGAGGAAAGGAAAATAATGTTTCTCGCAAAAGCATAATTTCCTCTTGATCCTTACTGATTAGAATCGGGTCGACATATTGCTGTTCGATACGGCCATACTGCAGGCAAAATTGTTTATGACACGTAAAGCACATGTGTCCCTAGCTCAAATAAAATCCTGTGCTTTTCAAACACAAAAAGCCCAGTTGAGGCTTAGGTTCAGGGGCTCATTTAGCTCCAAAGAGGAATCTAGCTCACGAATATACATCAGAGGTACATACAGATTTAATATTTTTATTTCTTTAAGAAAGGGGGGTATTTTTTTTTCGTGACGATTCCAAAGGTTTATTATTGAAAATAATAAACCAAATGTGAAGTTTTCATGCCTTGTGTAATGTTGATAAACGCGCGAGGCATGAATACTTTAAAGCTGAGCGAAATTTACTTTTTAATTTACTTTGGGGGTACAGTCATCACATTAAAGATAAAATGTCCAATTGACGACAATCCTCCCCCCCCCAAATGAAAATTGAACTTGCGGCACTCAATACCACTTGTAGTCATAATCATAATTTTTTATTGAAGTTATACTTCATTAGGCGCGTTATGAAAAAATGATGAGAGTGAAATTTTAAGATGCGCGAGCACCTGTAACTTCTTACCGCATCCTGGTAACACAAAATTCTTACATCGTCTAACACAATATTATTACCGATCAGTGTAACACATATGGAGATAGTTATGAAAAAATGATGAGAGGTAAATTTAAATATTTTATTTTCTCATTTTATATCCATACAACAGCGTGACTCAGTGGCAAGGCCTCTGTTTCATAGTTGGTAGGTGCTGAGTTCACTCTCGGGTGGGGTAGTATTTTTTTTTTTAAATATTATTAAATTTATTTTTGAAAAGAAGTATAACTTCTCACGCCCGTACATAAGTACACACACCCATTATGTACTTATGTTGGTTAATCCAAACGTTTATTATTTTCAATAATGAACGTTTGGATTAACCAATCAAAATAGTATATCCCCTCCCAAAATTTGATATTTTACGTTTCAATAAACGGAGCATACGAAACTGGAGTAGAAGGAAAATCGTCCCAAGAGACTACGTACGGTACGCCTCACCCTCTGCCTCTGCTGTCCATTAATGTTAACTCATTTGAATGAAATTTGGTATGTTCAAATTGGTCTACTAGGGCATCCGAGGCTATTGGGACATTAGTGACCCGATTTGTTTTTCAACACTTAGATCAAAATTAAATAACTTTTGACCTAATTGTCAGGAAAGAATGAATAGCCCAGCATGCCTCAGTTGCTCCCTTTGACCGTAATGTAAGTGCCATTTGCGGACAAGTTGATCATCAAATTTTGACATAACAGGCAGTCCGGTTTTGCGTACTAGAAAAATAGGAAGAATGATAAACTCTTGTGCTAAGTTGGTAAAGAAAATTCGTTCACCGTTTGGTCGTATCTGTTTTATTACGGTCATCTCGGTGGCAGAATGTGCATCACACACCAGGGAAGTACCGGGTTCCAATCCTGGTTGTGTTGAGCCATCTGAACACAATTGAGTAGCTATTGTGATAACGGAAAACATTATGAGGTGGCTTATATAGCAAGGTAATATTGGAAGGATTATATAAATACCTTATAATGCTGTGATTTTTACAGAAATATACTTTCCATTTCTTACTCCATAAAACCTTTTACACGAAAAGCCTCTCTCAGTGCAATATTTTAATCTGAGTGCAATTTTATACAGTAGAACCTCGATATAACGAAGATGCATAGCAAGTACGATTATGCCGCTGACGTTATCATGAAACGATAATAACGATGTTGATGTGCACACTCAATCAGATGATATGCCGATAGCATAATATTCACCCCCACTCCAAGTAAAAAAAAAAAAAAAAATTAAAACTTTTTATGAGGAAAAATTTCTCAAAAACAGTGTGAATGTTTTCGAAAACGTTAACTACAACAACAATGAAAACTCTTTATGAGGAAATATTTCTCAAAAACAGTGTGAGTGTGTTCGAAAACATTAACTACAACAACAACAACAATGAAAACTCTTTATGAGGAAAGATTTCGGTATGACGAGGTTCTACTGTATGTCAGTGAAGATGAAATATGTTTCAACGAATTTGGTTTGTTAATTAGTTTCCTATTTTATTTTTTACATTTTAACGCTTCAAGTAACATTTTTTATGTCTCCATTCAATGATGGGCAAACTTACTTTGAGCCAAATGTTGCCTGCGTACACTTCTGTAAGAATTAGGGCCCCTTCTAACTTTTGTCGATTTTGTCGTCATATCTCACAGGTTTGTTATAGTATATGATCCGTGGGCGATAGTTTGCTCGCCATTCAAAAAAATTCCGGATTTGATTTGGTTGCCATGCCTCACAGTTAGTTTGTTTTTCTTTAGTAATTGTTTGTACTGTATAGCCATGGAAAAGTACAGTAAGAAAAAGCGAACTTTAATTGTGAGATCTCACTACCAGAATGGTGAAAGTTCAGCAGAGACTAAACCTGTCTAGGTTTTTTTTCATACCTTTGCAAGAAATAGGCACACGGCACTACAAATTCAAATTTATCGTCTCCTTATGATCCTCTATCAGATTTTATAGAGAACTAAAATTTGGGCTACTATCGCAATTTAAGGGCATTTTTGTGGACAAGGACATTTTTTCTACTGATCTAACTTGACTTTTTGTGCTTCTTTCTAAATAAAAACTTCAAAATCGAAAAAAAATTGTCAACAAGAAATTCGACGAGGAGTCTTCTCGACGTTGTGCAGTGTGTGATTATTTTGGTTTTTCTTTACTGTACATTTCCATGGCTATTACATCAATTGCAACATTGAGGGCTGGCGTGTCTGTAAGGCTACCAAGTGCAATTAAAAAAAAAGAGAAGAAAAAAAAATACAACTTTCAAGCAAAAACGCTAGTTTTTCAACGCAAAGAAAAACAAAACGAGCGTGGTATAAGTTACTAATTATAACTAAAATCTCAATGGTTCTAGAATCTAGATGACAAAAATATTAAAAACAATATTTCCAACAACAATAATTAAAAATGCCGCGTTATCAAATGTGACTTTACTTTTATAGAACCCTCTGGTATCTTATGTGTTTGCTCACCATTTATCTTAACCCATTTTAAGTCGTAATACGAGTATAATAATAATAATAATTTATTCTTTAAATAGACAATATCGATTCAGATAAATGAATAAATAATTTACAAGCTAGCCAGAAGTGGGTGTTTAACTCACTCAGGCCATTTAATTTTTAGATTATTATTTTCAATAATGAAATCGTCGGAAAAAAAAAAAAAAATACCCCCTCACCCTCTAAATTTGATATTTTACGTTTCCAAAAATCGATTATAAGAAAATCTGTTTGTCCGCCGCGATGGGCACTTTTGCCACTTAGCGTTGACCGATTTGGATGAAATTTGGTATATAGATCCCACCTGGGTTGCCGCTTTTTAGCGGTTTTCATTAATCTTGTCTAAAAAGAGAATGGTAAGGGCCAGAGATTTAAAATAGGTATGATTATGTATGTCAAATTTAGGGTTTAATTGTGCCCCACATTTTTTTGGGGAGGGGGAGTATTTGTTTAAGTCAGTAAAGTAATAAACCCAAGTGTCACATTGGCAGATTTTTTTTAAAAAAAAAATGATGGGTTGCGTCACTGAAGTACTTCTATCAACATTTCTAAATTTATTGGCTTCTTGTTCCCCTTGATTTATAGGTTCTTTTCGCTTTTAAATTTTTTTTTAAAAAAATAGTTGTGTTTTAAAAGAGCTGCTTTTTAGTAACTTTTATATATTTTTTTTTAACTTCATAAATGTTTATAGTGTTTTTTAAATAAATTAAAACAAAACACCAAAAACACTATTTATTATTATTTATATTTATGAAGAAACTAGTTTACCAAAAACACTATTTATTATTATTTATATTTATGAAGAAACTAGTTCCGAATCATTCGATTCGTAACATTTAAATAAATTAAAACAAAACAGTCGAAGGATGGACGACTCGACTAGACAGACGATGAATCGAATGATTCGGTTTCTTCATAAATAATAATAAATAGTATTTTAAGTGTTTTGTTTTAATTTATTTTAAAGTTAATATTTTTTTACACTCATAATTAACACGTTATTCAAAGATTTTTAAATGTTTATAGTGTTTTTTAAGATCTTTTCTGACGACAAACTGAAGTTCCTAATCTATGGGATTCTTGCTAAAGAGTGTCCTTTAGTAGTCAATGATAGCCACAAATTGATATTTTTTTTTTTAAAGTTGATTTTTAAAATAGGATACAGAGCAAATGAACAAAATGTGATCTGGCATATACAGGGTGCGGCAATTAGTTTTCTCACATTTCAAAAAATCGTGGGAGGGGGAGTGATAGTGGGAGGAGCGTGGGGTTTGTGATATTCAACACGAAATGACATCTAGTTTTTAGTTGTTGCAATGGTTTGGTCGAGCGTGCATCGTGCGTTCGTTGTCAAGTTGTTTTTTAAGAAATTGAACTATTATAGCCACTCAAAGGGCGTTCCGCACAAGGTATGGTTTGCACTCCACGGATCCAGTTCCTGATCGAAAAAAAAATTGAGTTGAGTTCACATCTGTAGGACCACATCATCAGCTTTAGGCTGTATGGTGCTACCCATACAGCCAATCGTGCTCGTGAGATTCAGTAAGACATGTTCCCCGGTCGCCGAATTTGAGTCCCTGTGACTTCTTCCTGTGGGTTTACTTCGAGGCTGAGGTCTTCAAACATCGCCCTGGAGGCAATTTTGGAAGAAATCATGCGAATTGATGCGGGTATGCTGACGAGAGTCATGGAAAACTTCCGTGAAAGACTCCAAAAGTGCATCACTCGCCAAGGCCGTCATTATTTTAAAAAAATAGATGGAAAAAAACTAGAATACACAAGCTTACAGAATACCAAATAATTTTTCAAATATCTCATTTGGTATTTATGTACCAGCTCTTTCAAATGTGAAAATACTAATTGCCGCACCCTGTATTAAATATAAAAGGAGCGTATGTGTTACACAAATACACATGCGATACTCTTCAACAAAGTCTATGTAAAGTCAACATAAGACATGAGGTATGAAGAATTTCTACATATACAAAATAACTGCTTTATTTGGGACAAAACTTATTATATACTACAAAAGTTTATGTGCCTATACGATATTTTTCTTGGTGTAAATTTGTAAAATGTATATGGAAATTTGTACAGCATGTACTTGCAGTGTTTTTCTAAAAATAAAACAAATTAAAAAAAAATCATTTGTTTACGAATTATTCAAAAAATATAACTTATCCATCTCCAGTAAAATTTACGTGTATTTCTGTTAAATCTTGCTCCTTTCGTCCATTTTTGTCGCTTACGTCTTTTTGTCAATTTTTGTCTCTTACTCCTTTTTTTGTTCATTTTTGTCGCTTACATTTTTTTTTATTTGGACGGCTGTATTGAAAGTTCGTCATAGTAATCNTGCCTATACGATAGTTTTCTACAGCATGTACTTACACTGTTTTGCTAAAAATAAAACAAATTAAAAAAAAATCATTTGTTTACGAATTATTCAAAAAATATAACTTATCCATCTCCAGTAAAATTTACGTGTATTTCTGTTAAATCTTGTTTTTTTCGTCCATTTTTGTCGCTTACGTCTTTTTGTCAATTTTTGTCGCTTACTCCTTTTTTTGTTCATTTTTGTCGCTTACATTTTTTTTTATTTGGACGGCTGTATTAAAAGTTCGTCATAGTAATCATTTTCTGAATCGATCTTGTGTGTGCTAAAATATTGGAGGTCTCGGGGTTTTATGGCTCTTCATTACTTTTAAGACGTAGAAAGATGTAGTAAACTAAACCCCATTGTACCAAATAGTTTTCTTTTCTGACCCGCGCTATATTATATTATTTCATAAAGACAATCCTTTCTAGAAACTATAAAATAATTATTTATTTAATTTTAAAAATCTTGTAAATTGAAATTTTAAATAGGTAGAAAATATACAACAGTGTGGGCCACAATAACCGTTATCACTAGGCTAAAACACATTTTTTCTAACACAAATTACTTCAATGAGTATGTGCCGTTTTCAAGATGGTGGGCATTTTGTAATTTTAGACTTAACCTCCTACGATTCTATGGGATGAAATTCGGAATTTACAAAAATGGTCCGCCATTTTTAAAACGAAACGAAATGAGTTGTTCTACCTAACCAATGATGTTCGGCGTACGGATTCATCCGTACTTGTACGGAAATTCTGACCTGGGTACGGCATACGGAAAGAAGTCTAATCCGTGCACGAAATGCACGGAAAACTAAGGAATCTGGTGCCTAGAGACTGAGACTTGAACCCAAACCGCCTAATTACAAGTCTACTGTGTTTACCACTCGGCCACTGGGGTTGGTCAACCTATAATGGTTGATCAAAATGCGTTCTACTCATGCGCGCGCATGTACAGAAACGGATTTTCGTCCGACTTACATTTGCCATAATAGTGAGTTTACGCGTAATCACGAAAAAAAAATCTTAACGAAAGAGACCACTAGAAACGTAGAATTGTCTTTTTCGTTAACGATTTTTTTCTTCTTCTTGGTAATATTCATTAATATTTCGTGGAAACTTACAAGCTGTACAAAAACTAATAACACTTATAACATCTTTAAAAATAGCTGGGTTATACAATTTGCAGTATTTTAAAGCATGTACGGAAACGTAATCAAAAATACGGAAATTTTTACTATTGGGTACGGAATTGCTCACTTGAGTTCCGAACATCACTGTACCTAGCCTATATATGTGATAACGTTATTCTGGTTCACTCTGAGTAAATAGATTTTTTTAAATGAATTTGTTTTAACCGAAGAAAGGTATGGGAGTGTCAAAGTGATTCAATCGAGGGTCCGGTCGAACAATATTAAGACTTAGATAACGTTCATGATTTGGAACAGTTGTAAAATTAATCTGGCCAGCGTCACTGCTTAGTGTCACTGATTTGGAGCAGTTGTAAAAGGAATCTGGCAAGCGTCACTGCTCAGCGACGCGCTGACCTTTTAGTTCATTTCACTATGTTTTTTGTACGCTGTCGAGCAGTTTGAGGGATTCAGAAAGCAATAACCCAATACCAACGTCAATGAAACGTTGAATACACCAGTTCTCGTAAGGTCACTGAATTTAAACAACATCCCGCGAGGTTGTACTTAGTGGCTGATCACGTAGGTTCGAGCTCTCGTGATTGGGGAAGGTCAACTAGTTTGTAAGTTTTCTGGGAATGACCAAAAGATGTTAAAGACACGTTAAGTCCAAAACAACACATACAACGTTGCTAAAATTCAGTGATCAGACGTGGACTGGTGCATCCGTTGTGGTAAATAGCACTTTCTATTCTTTCTATTAGCGGTGTTCCACTCAAAATCAACTGTTCTACCCATTTATAGATTCTGGCTTGAAATAGCTTCATATGGAGCAGTCCTCCTGGTCTAGTGGGTATCACACTGAACTGTCATTTGTAGCGGTGTTCCACTCAAAATCAACTGTTCTACCCATTTCTAGATTCTGGCTTGAAATAGCTTCATATGGAGCAGTCCAGACTAACAAAATCTTCCTCCCTCTCTCTTTCAATTCCTGTATGACACCTCTCCCAACTCTACAACCCCTAGTTCTCTTGTACTGACTGTTCAAAGACCGTCAGTCGGTCGTGCTGCAACCATTATATTCCTATGGGGCGCTGTTCAGGGTTGGCATTATTTTCCAAAGAAATTTCAGGGTTCGTTTAGTTATCAAATTTTTCATCCAAAGGTTCTATCTGAAACCGTCGAAGAAAAGAGATAGTGGCCGCGATGTCTGGGACACCCCTATAGGCTTTAGTTTTTTTTTTTTTTTTTTTTTTTTNAAATCTTGTGGTCATTCAAGACGGGGATTTTACCCTCCATTCGCTGGAAACTTGCAAACCAGCTACCCACATTGACCTCACTCAGCCTGGGTTGGGCGGGAAAAATAGCCAGAGGCCGCGAACCCACGTGGACACCCACATGGTACAACCTCGCTGTACATTGCTTAACTTCAGTGATCTAACGGGAACTGGTGTATCCAACGTGTCATAGACGCTGGCTATATACCTCGGTTAACCTAGTAGTTGAAAGAAATGTTTCAAGTTGGATATACGAGTAATACCAAAGGACCAGAAAAATTCTTCCTTTTCCTGAAAAAACCCTCGACAAATACTCCCTCCGCTCGACAAATACTCCCTTCGCTCGACAAATAATCCCTTCCCTCGACAAATACTCCTCCGCCCGACAAATACTCCCTCTCTACCTGCACTAGCAAATCAATAATACCTTTTCATAATATCTTTTTTTTCCTGAAAAAACCCTCGACAAATACTCCCTCCCCTCGACAAATACTCCTTCGCTCGACAAATACTCCCTCTCTACCTGCACTAGCAAATCAATAATACCTTTTCATAAATTATTTAATAATTATAAATTATTCATGTAAATAGAAATGACTAAAGATTGTAAATGAGAATTGTAAATAATTTGTAATATTTTTTATTGATAGAATTATAAGTTAGGTTTATTTTACAAAATAAATTAATTCAACAATAGAGAAATATAATAAAATATTCCAAACTTGATATCCGGTTTTGTATTTTATCAATTCAAAAGAGAAGTAATGACGCGAAACTGGTTCCAGACAGATACTATTAATTTTTTTTGGAGCAAGTTACAAACTTAAAATGGGTTTAATAAAGTCTTTTTAAATGTTTTAGGGGTGGGAGATTAATTAATTCACTTTAATTTTAATTTATTTTGAAAAAAACCTTTTTCTTCCGTATTTATTGAACTATTTGAATATATTGAACTGCGGCAGACATAGTTTTACAAACATGAAAAAAGTCCATGCATGTTTGTTTATTTTATCAATATAAGCGTT
The DNA here is from genome assembly GCA_012654025.1 of Pachypsylla venusta. NCBI lineage: Eukaryota > Metazoa > Arthropoda > Insecta > Hemiptera > Aphalaridae > Pachypsylla > Pachypsylla venusta. The sequence goes on from CM022876.1 coordinate 34,400,683, forward strand.
AAGATGACCGTCCCCCCCTCCAAGAGGTTAGGAAACGTTTTGATCGGCCATGCCTCGATTAAACTTGTTCTTCTCATAAAGCTCCCTAAAAACTCTTGCACCATTCGGAAAAAAAAAACTAAAATAAAATAAATCGTAGTGATATTTTTTTTTATTACTTTTTTCATGTTACCTAATCTGTTAAATAAACAAAGAAAAAATTCTCTGCATATTTAAAAAAAAATCGAATGAACATTTGATTTCTCCAAAATTTCGTCGATTTTCAAGCAATAAAATTGTAAATTAAAGTGAGTTTTCTCGTCCACCATTTATTCGTGAAAATTAACCTTCTACTTTCAATTAATCCTATTTTAAGTTAGGTTAGTTGCTTAGAAAAAAATGAATACTATCTGTCTGCTTCCGGATTTCCTGTCCTGTTCCGCACAACATTTCCACGAGGTGTTCCAGAAAAACGATACAAAAAAATTGAAGAAAGAAACAATTTGAGTAAAATATTGGAGTAGGAGCCCATTCCAACCCAGGCTTAGGTTCCATGAAAGCCCCAAAATTGGGAAGTACCACTTCAGGATAATGTTGAAAGCTGAAATTCGAACAAAGTTGTTCCAAAATACAAAAAATAATAACCCTTGAGTAAAATATTGATTTTTCTAAATGGGATCTAATTCCACCCTAGACAAAAAAAAATCCAAAATTGAAAAGATTGAATGTCGAAATATGGAATTTGTTGAACTTCGTGGCCGTAACGAAGGACGGGTAAACAGCTAGTTGAAATATTTTATTTTATACAATTCATCTAATTTACGTATCGAAGGGTGAAAAGACAAAAGTAGCCCTCAAAAAAATCAAAATATGTAGGTCCGAGTTGAGTTCTGGTTGATCCTCGCAACTTGGCGTTATTGCCAGCCTCACAAAGGGTTTCGTAGAATAAAACCGTGGGTTGAATTGAGAGAGTTTTTATCGACAATGAAAAAACTTAGAGAGTTGAAATTTTGAACAGATTTTCCTTAAGCTGCTTTCCTACTGCACGCAACATTTTGTTATGCAAGACGTTGAAAGTTGGAACAGTATATTTTCTTTTGAAGCACACTACAACAAATTCCGTGTCAGTTCTTAAAAGTATTTCAATAGAAATCGAACGCATTATCTCTTTTAATATAATATTTTAATTTTTCTAACGCAATAAATGAAGAAACAGAAGTGGTGGTTATGATGTGGCACTTTTTGGAGTTTCTGGATAAAGACAGTCAAGAACGAAGATTTTGGGTGAAAAAAGTAATATTTCTATTTTCATATGTGAACTAAGAAAATATCCGGAAAAATTCAAGAATTATTGCAGAATGTAGACTCATTTGACAAACTTTTAAACCTGACAGAATAGAAGATCAGGAAGAAAAAGGAACCTGATAAAAGATTTTGAATTTTTTTTGTAATTTAATGGTTCTCTATAAATTAACTGAAGAAATATGGTAATATTAGCATGGTATTTAAAATAATAATTCCAAAACGTGTTCAATAATAGAAATAAAAATTAAATACTTTTTTTAAAAATAAATTAACACACAGTCACCCCGAAATGTTGCAAGGTTCTCGGCAGAGCAGCATCGCCCTTTTGTTTCGCAACGTTGCGAGGCAATGTTGCAGTCAGTGGGATTTGATCCCATTTGATTCTGTAGGAACGGCGAAGCATGTTGCGTGCTGTTTGAAAGCAGCTTTACAGTACATAGGAACTTACATACCCATGTAAGGGAGAGAAATATAAAAAGTCCAACTGGAAGCTAGTAGGTATTTACCAAAAATACAATGACTTTTCACTTTGACCAAAGAGTAAATGGATCCCAATAAAACCATACCCAAAACCTTTAGGAAAAATATGAAATCCACTTTATCTAGGTTCGTATGCCAGCCATATAATGAATGAAAGCTCTCGCCATTTCTATACTATGGTTTCCTTTTTCACTTGTTTGTTCATTTTATAAAAAAAATCACTCTTGCAATGCATTTCAATATGCCACACGGATATGTCAGACTAAAAATATGTAATAAAATTGAGGTCGTTTTATTTAAGAAAATGAAGTTGACCTTCATCTTACCTTGAAGGACTACCTTGTCAAGTCAGCCAAGGTCATCATAATACGTCCCCCTCTTTTTTATGAACATTCGGTCAGAATAATTTTTTTGTGACTCCAATTTTTCTGGTTCTTTGGACACCCTGTATGAAATTTTCCTATATTTGCAAAGAATAAATATTCTGTAGCCACGAGAAATGACGCATTCGAATTTGCGATTATTAGCCGGTGTACGTTTAGTTAAGAAAACTCTGTTGACTTTTGAGGGCCCTTCATATCCTTCCCCCTTTGGATATTTTAATTTACAATAGTTGGATTATTAATATTAAAAGTTATGATTTTTGTCACAAATCATCCACCTCAATGGTGGAGGTAACACTATCTTTTGTATCAGTGGCGGGAATGAATGTACAACACGTACCAGTGCTGGATATGTCCGACATTTGAAGCTTCTCTGTAATAAAAGGACAAAACAGTACGGTTAGTATACAGTTGTATTGAGACCCACCATCTCCCCCAATTGGAACCCCAATTAAAAATGGGAGAGTGACACTATCCATCTAGGGCTGACCGCCCAATTTGTCAAATATCGTCTTCTTTTTTTAAAATGAGCTTCTGAATGATATATCATTTGATTTGGTCAAATGAAAATCCGCGAATCGTAATCCAAAAACTCGAAATATCGGCCTTCATTTTTTTATTAAGATAATATATTATAATATTTGTTTCAATCTCTATAATAATAATATAACTTGAGCCAGCTTCAATGGCAAATACATCAGTTCCCATTAGATTACTGAAGTTAAGCAACGTCCAACGAGGTTTTACTAAGTGGGTGACCACGTAGGTTCGCGCCTAGTGATGCTATTTCCGGTCCAACAAAGGCTGCGTGAAGTCAATATGGGTAGCGAGTGAGTAAGCTTCCAACGAATGCAGCGTATAGACCCCCTAACCAATAGATGTTAAAGGGACGTTAAACAATAATATAACTTAATAGCCATAGCCAAAATTTCATGTTCCGTTTAAAAGTATGCACCAGGAGCGGATACAGAGCGATCGGTGAAGGGGGGGATTACGGTCGGTCACGATTCACAGAGCGCATGGCGCGGCGGTGCGGAAAGCACAGGCCAAGTTCCGGAAAGCACCAGTGTATCTTTACACGAAGCAATTCACCAGGTTTNACTATACAAAAAATGGGCCTTCTACGTGTTAACATCTGAGCAAAAAATACACCAAAAACAATTCATAAAACTAAACGATACTGCATAAAATCTTTAAAAATACAATGGAAAATGTTTGTTTTGCACATTGCATACCTAAAACATATACCAGGCGACCATAAAAACAAAATATTCTAGTTTTCACGTAAAAATTGCAATATCCCGCATTATAAAACAAACACACTCCCATCAACGTGTCTTTGTTGATCATCAATGTTAGGTTCTGGAATCGGGAAGGAGTGTTGGCAACCCTTTGATATTTTTTAACCCAATTAGAGAGGTTAGGAAACGTTTTTACTGCCATGCCTCTACTGCGTATGTACAACCGTCCAAGATGGATGCATGACGGCAAATGAAAAAGCGAGTTTTTTTATGAATAACTGAATTACAGATATGAGAACTATGAGTGATTTGTTGGTGTTGGTCCTCTCTGACGATGGCGTCATAAATTCAATTTATGTTGAATCAATGGTGGCCATTTAATTGAGTGAGGTCTACAGTTCACACAACTATTAGCCATTAGTTCTCTGACCTAATATTGTATGACAGTATGACTTACCTACAGATATGGTAACTATGAGTGGTTTGTTGCTGGTGTTGGTCCTCTCCGAGGATGGCGACATCATCACAATGGGAGAATCCAAATCCAGTTCGGGATTGTTTTTATGTTTAAACTTTTTCCAACTGGTTTGAAGTATCTGTAAAAGCACAACGGTATTTGAATGTACAATTTCTTTTTGGTAAGGTCCAACGGCCTTCTTTATATATTTTTTTTTAAATATGAGCCTCAGAAACGCTTTCGCATTACTTCAGGGTACTCCTTTTTACTGCCATTCCTTTCCAATTGCGATAAAATTCGATCATAAAATTTTCGCTCTCGGCGGTATTTGAACCCACAACATCCGGATCAAGAGTCAATTTTCTTAACCACTCGGCCATGGGGACCAGGAGGCCTACCCTGATGGAAGTCAGTATTTCAACCCACAACATCCGGACCAAGAGTCAATGGTCTTAACAACTCAGGAGGCCGGAGGCCTACCCATCTGTAAAAGGTCTACCCTGAGGCCTACGAGGATCAGGAGGCCTACCCATCTGTAAAAGGCCCACCCTGATGGAAGGTCATGGTGTGCAGGTGTTTTCTCAGACCACAGAGATCAGTGATCAGGCCAGTGACTAATTTGATATTTATGCGAATGAGGCAAAGGTTCTCCATAGATAGGTCCTCAGATGGTCCTTGTCAAATGGCCCTTCTATGTCTTACGCCCTTAGAAAAAGAAGAAGAAGAGAAAGTAGCAATGCTAAGATGGTTATAGACTTCATTTCGAAAGTTACGTGACTTAAATTGATAAAAAAATAATGGAACCCATGTGGGAGCGTACTTTAATATTGGGTAAACATTGATTCCTTGAGATTTGAGTATAATCTTGGCATCTGATCGCGTTATACTGCGTGTCCCAAAAGTCCAAGACCACCTAAATATCTTTTGAACTGCGGCTTTATGTGGAGTTTTGAAATTTTGCATGATATTATATCCCAAATTAAACCACCTGATGGTGTGACCAATTTTTCAGGGGCGGGTCCCATGTGGCCCCCAGGGGGTCT
>CM022876.1:34407522-34435687 GCA_012654025.1 Pachypsylla venusta
GTTAAAAAAAAAGTTTTCAAATATTACAACTCTTGAATTCAAAATAGTAGTATTTGGGTCTAAATAAATGGTGTGAAATTTCCGTTTAAGTTCCCGTTAGATCACTGAAGTTAAGCAACGTTCAGTGAGGTTGTACCATGTGGGTGTCCACGTGGGTTCGCGCCCTCGTGAAGTTGGCTATTTTTCCGGCCCAACGCAGACTGGGTGAGGTTAATGTGGGTAGCTGGTTTGTAAGTTTTCAGCGAATGAAGGGTAAAACCCCCGTCTTGAATGACCAATAGATGTTAAAGAGACGTTAAGTCAAATTAAAAAAAAACCTAGTGTGTTTCAGGGAGTTAAAAACCGCTGACACATTACAAATTCGGGAACAAAAAAGGGAACAAAAATTTACTCCTTCTTCCAGGTTTTTTTAGCTTGAAAATTTTATTGGAATGAGTGACAGGAATTGACCACAGAGCAAATTTTATTAAAATAGGTCAACGAAAGTTGGACAAGTGCCGACTACCGGAGGCCGAACGGATTTTTTTCATTTGACTTTTGGACTCTACATACCTTGAAAGGTAAAATACAAAATTTTGAGTGGGGACTATTTTTTAGTGACTACCTGAGAGGGTTATTCTTGAAAATAGTAAACCAAAATTTAGCTAATTTTCCGAACTGAAAACATCTTTAAAATTTCAGGTTGAACCAAGCTGAACTAGTTTCAGTCCATGACGGATCAGAAGTGAGGATACCCTGTTGAAAAGAAGATAACTAAAGGAAGGGGATGAAAGAGCTAAGTTTTTGCTGAAATTGTGCCAAAATGTATTTTCCATAATCTTCTCCACCTAAGAAATATAAAAGCATTTTTCTCCTAGCGAAACTTCTAGTGTAGAGATAGTTTTCAAATACTTTTTGTTCTCATATTGGGTCCGCAGGGAATAATTTAATATTGGGAACCAGACAGATAGGTACTATTAATTTTTTTCTGAGCAACTAACCTAACTTTAATTATGATTAATTGAAAGTGGAAGGTTAATTTTCCCACCATTTATGGTGGGAAATACGAGAAAACTCACTTTTAAACTTTTAATTCACAATTTTATTGCTTGAAAATCAACGAAACTTTGGAGAAATCAAATGATTATTCGGATTTTTTTTTAAATATGCAGAGAACTTTTTTTTGTTTTTGTTTATTTAACAGGCTAGGTAACATGAAAAAAAGAAATAATAATAATAATTTATTTTAGTTTTTTTCCGAAAGAGTTTTTAGGGAGCGACTTTATTAGAAGAACAAGTTTAATCGAGGCACTGCCGATCAAAACGTTTCCTAACCTCTCTGGGGGGGGGGAACGTTCATCTTTACGCTTTTGTTGATAAAATAAACAAACTTGCACTGGACTTTGGTGGTACAACTATGTCTGCTTCAGTTTATATTAAGGATTTGAAAAAGGTTTTTTTCAAAATAAATTAAAATTAAAGTGAATTAATTAACCTCCCACCCCTAAAACGTTTAAAAAGACTTTTTAAATTATATTAAACCATATTTTAAGTTTCTAACTTGCTTCAAAAAAAATTAATAGTATCTGTCTGGAACCTAATAGTGTAATCCTTACAAGTATGGTATTAGCCCTAGTTGTCCTTTGGAATGAATCATAGCACATCTTCTATTCGGAAAGGGGTGGATTCCAAAAGATCATCATCATTTAGAGACATACTCTTCATTGAACTTAATTTGGCAAGTTCATCAACACGACAGAACTTTTATTTGGACCTTTTTAGAAAAAAGTTATGCCCCGGAACAGCTTTCGCAATACTTCAGGGCACTCCTTTTTACAGCCATGCCTTTCCGGATACAAAAAAAAAATTGATCAGAAAATTTTCGCTCCGGGCAGTATTCGGACCAAGAGTTCATGGTCTTAACAACTCGGCCACGGAGATCGGCAACACCAGCCTATAAACAACAACCCTGAAGTTCGCAAATCTGCACTGAGGAATCCCTCCTCACCCGACCCTCTCACCAACTTCTCTCACGAACTCTTTTATTTTTTTTGTAAATTCGTGCACCCCCGTCCAAAAAGGATAGCCCATGGGAACAACGATGTGTGGGACAAATGAATGGACTTGGTTTTACAATCTGGGAATTTTTTTTTCTCAATTACTGCGAAAACACAAAGTCCCCCCCTCCCCCCGAGCTTCGGCAGTTTGGGATGCAAGTTTTTTGGCAGAGTGACCCTAAAATTCCACAAAAACTTTTCTACCCCCACTTGTAAATAATTAATTGCTAATATTATTTATTTTTTACACAAAAGTTCCCTTATGTGACCTACATAACATGAAAATAAATGTAAAGAACGGGTCGTTCACTCTTCATGGACGATAATACTTATTATTGTTTCAGTGACATCAGATTCCCGTCACTAGACCTAACTTGATGGCGGCCAACAAAGCCCAACTTAACTGGTACCGAAGAGAGTGGCCCAATAGGTCTCAAAAAGAAAGGCTTCTTTCGATTTTGTGGTCAATTCTATAACAAATTCGTTAGAATATTTCTGCATCATTCAATAGTGGCATCATCATTGTCGATGGTGGCCGCATGTATGAGACAGCATTTATGGCCTCGAACCATGTCAATCACTGTAATATAATAACATCAGTAACACAAATATAATAATATTGCAAAGTTGCTCTCTGATGTGTTATTTTCCACGTCGACGGGACGGTCGACTTTCAATGTCTTCAGGTTTGGGGGAGAGGGCGATTGCCCCTCATCCCGTGAGGATGTCACCCTCATGTAATATTTATCTCAAAATCGCCAAATTCCAAAGTTTCATTATTGAAAAAAAGACAATCAAAAGTTTAGTGGCCTCATCGTGTCCAAAGTTTTGAATTGACATAATATGCACATCAACTGGCCTACTAGGTTGTGTGATCTAACTCCAATGAATTTTTGGCCTGTGACATTCTCTTCTGGGGTTACGCCAAAGCTCATGTCTACGAAAACAAAGCCATGAACAATTGAAGAACTGAAAGAAGAAACTAATGACACGGTGATCTGGACATGGAGATGTGTCAGCAAGTGATAGCAACTTTCGTGATCCGAACAGAAGCTTGCAAGCGAAGCCGAGTTGGACTTATGCCAGATGTGATATTATTTTCGCACTTAAATCGGAGGGGATATACTACAGGTTGATATAATTTTTTTGTTCAAATTTTTTTTTTTTTAATAAAGTTATAAAAAGATTAAATCCGGCGTTCTTAATGAAACACCCTATATTAGTGTTTTCTAATAAATGGCAAACTATTTTAATTGTTCAACCAATATTCTGTAAAATATATTTCTTCTAAATTACCTATTTTTCTCGTGATAAAATACTTACGGGGCCATGTTTCATGTATTACCAGTTCCTATAATACAGGGTGGGGCAAAAGTCTGGAAACCCCTGAATATCTTTGAAAGGGCTTTATGTGTGAATTTGAAATTTTGCGTGGTAATCTAAGGTTACAAAACCTTCTTTTAGAGTGTGGCCAATGTCGGGGCCAGGGGGGCCAAGTTAATTTTTTCAAATACGAACCCACTTCTTGCGATACATTTTTGAAAAGGTCTTTTAATTACAAGTACTTTGGTACAAATTTCAGCTTTCTATTGTTTGGCGTTAGAGAATGGTGGCCAATTTTGTTTAATGAACGGCGAAAGAATCTTTAAAATTAATCTTTAGAATTTAAGTTTTGTTTATTCGTTCTTTTTATTTGATCGCAAATGATAAAAAGTTTGTTTAATGTTTAAAGAGTTACCTGTTCCTGCACTTCTTCCTTCACAGTTTTAACGTAGATGTTCAAACCGATGGCCTTGTACGATTTCACAATGAACGATCCTAGTGTAGATCGCATTCAATACGTTGATCAAAATGTTAGGAGTTATGAGGAGAATTTCATGTCGAATGTTTCTTATTAGTTCATCTATGTTGTGGGTTTTGTTCTTGTAAACTTTATCCTTCAGATATCCCCACAAGAAAAAATTTAGAGGGGTAAGATCCTGCGATCTTGGTGGCCTCATCGGTAGCTTGCGTTACTCTACAGTTTGAAGATTCACAATTTTCTATGATCGATAGGAGCAGATCCTCACATTTCTTAGGAGACCCACTAGATAATGGTCTCCCCACTTGTCTTTAACAGAGCCAGTCTCCTCAAACTTGCGTATTGTTTTTGAAATTGTGGACCTTGAAATAGGATTGCGGCGATTGAAGGTTTTATTGAAAAAATTACGAACTTCCTCATAAGAACTCACTCTGCCCCCAAATCTAAGCATCATCAGAATAGTGATTCTCTCTATTAATAACTAATCAGCAAAACTTGAAAATAAACCAACAGATGAAGTCGAGAAACAACCAAAGAACCTGGTTGTTTCCCGACTGTGCTCAGTAAAGAAGAGATAATTCACTTTTCGAAACGAGAGAAAAGAATGCTGGCCATTATTTTTACCTAGTTGACACCCTTTGTGAAGTTTTAAAATAACTCAAGGAATTGAAAATTTAGGCAATTCTTTGTAAAAAATTGGCCGCCATTCTCTAACGCCAAACAATAGAAAGCTGAAATTTGTACCAAAGTACTTGTAATTAAAAGACCTTTTCAAAAATGTATTGCAAGAAGGGGGTTCGTATTTGAAAATAATAACTTGGCCCCCTGGCCCCGATATGAGGGCCGGCCCTGAAAATTGGCCACACTCTAAAAGAAGGTTTTGTAACCTTAGATTACCATGCAAAATTTCAAATTCACACATAAAGCCCTTCTAAAGATATTCAGGGATTTTTAGACTTTTGCCCCACCCTGTATAAGTGTTTTCTAATAAATGACAAAATATTATTACTAGAATGTAGTACATGACTTCTAAAATGTTTAAATTTACTTTTAATACATGCATTTTGCTTGATATACAGAACTTGTAAGTTTTATGAAACCTATTTCTGATTTTATACATTTCTATTAGTATGGTTAAAACCCATTAACCATCTTGATAAAATCCCCACTTTTACTTCCAGACAATAATTTAGGCGCGTCTTCTCTTCAGGGACGTTGACTTCAACTGTTCACCTACTTCCTCCTAAAAACGCCTTAAAAAATGAGGAAGAATAAAAGTTTTATCGTATAAATAAATTTGTTTGAAAACTTCTCTCTTTGGAAACAAATCTTTGTTTTTACTTCAACTGATTTTGTTTTTCAAAACGGAAAGAACAGATGAATTTTTCAAATGTTTATTTTAGAGTGATATAAAGGGTGTCCAAATGTTAATGTTCGTGCCAAGTTTCGTCCAAATCGTTCAAGGCGTTTGAAAGTTATCACGGAAAGTACACATTAATTTTTCAAATGTTTATTTTAGAGTGATATAAAGGGTGTCCAAATGTTAATGTTCGTGCCAAGTTTCATTAAAATCGGACAAGGCGTTCGAAAGTTATCACGGAAAGAACAGATGTACGTGTTCAAATGTTTATGTTAGAGTAATATAAAGGGTGTCTAAATATTAATGTTCGTGCCAAGTTTCATTAAATTCGGACAAGTCGTTCGAGAGTTATCACGGAAAGAACAAATGAAGTGTTCAAATGTTTATGTTAGAGTAATATAAAGGGTGTCCAAATGTTAATGTTCGCACCAAGTTTCATTCAAATCGTACAATGTGTTTCGGCACTCTTGGTGTAGACCACCAAGCTGTCCTAGACGGACAATTATTTTNATGTTAATGGTCATACCAATTTTCATCAAAATCGGACACGGCGTTCGAGAGTTATCACGGAAAAAAAACAGACGAATTTTTCAAATATTTATATTTGACTAATTTAGTATTATGTTTTTATCTGGTTCAGTGTAATTTTTATTAGACACATTGGAAACTCGACATCGAAAATTTCAGTACAATATTTTACTTCTTCTTTTTATCGATGGGGAAATGTGTTGTAATATTCTTTTAAATGAAGAATTGGTAAGAAAATTTGTTAGTCAATTTGCCAGCTTCACAGATCAGTTTATTGTTTTTTTGTTTCCACTTTAGTATATTCTCGTATATTGTTTTAGTTTAAAGAAGTTTTTATTTGTTGTTTTCTTTTTTATTGCTATCTTTTTCTTCAAATTCACCTCAGTTAACATCGTCATGAATTTGTTATGAACGGGACTGTATTCTGATTAGTGTGGAGTGTCGTTTGGACGACGGAACACAGTGTCAGTATATGCTGAATTATTTATATCAAAAGTTAGATTCATTGTGTGGAATTGGAATGCTGTTATGAGTAAAACGGTATCTTATCTGAAAAGCGAACAAGGCTATTAATTGTGTGGAATTGAAATGTTATTATGAGAGGAATTGGAATGCTTTATGAGTAAAACAGCATTTTCAGATAAGATACTGTTTTACTCATAACATCATTCCAATTCCACACAATTAATCGCTTTTGGAATGCTAAAAATGTATCTTATTTGAAAAGCGATCAAAGCGATTAATTGTGGGGAATTGAAATGGTACTATGAGTAAAATAGTATTTTATTCGAAAAGCGATCAAGGCGATTTATTGTGTGGAATTGAAATGGTATTATGAGTAAAAGAGTACCTTATTTGAAAAGCGATCAAAGCGATTAATTGTGTGGAATTGGAATGCTATTATGAGTAAAACAGTATCTTATTTGAAAAGCGATTTTATATGTGGAACTGGAGTGGTATTATGAGTAATAGAGTATCTTATTTGAAAAGCAGTCAAAGAGATTAATTGTGGGGAATTGAAATGGTACTATGAGTAAAAGAGTATCTTATTTGAAAAGCGATCAAAGCGATTTATTGTGTGGAATTGAAATGGTATTATGAGTAAAACAGCAGCTTATCTGAAAAGCGATTAATTGCGTGGAATTGGTTTCGGCCAAAAAGAGACAAAGTATCTTATTTGAAAAGCGATCAAAGCGATTAATTGTGTGGAATTGGAATGCTATTATGAGTAAAACGGTATCTTATCTGAAAAGCGATTAATTGCGTGGAATTGGAATGCTATTATGAGTAAAGAGTATCTTTATAGACTGGACCCAACCGTTGAGGACAGATTTCCCACGATAAGGTCATCTGTTCAAGTGATGAGAACATCCAACAACTCTTACCACCCTAGATTTATGGAAGAGTTCAAAGAATGTTGCGGGGTGTTTGGGTCTGCTCCCTGTGACGATGGTGATTATTTCAGTTTTTTCTTAGCCTGTTATTGTTGCTACAACAACAACAAGAAATTAAGCAATTACTCCGATTTTTTGCATACGTTTCTAATTTTCTCTGTTAATTTGTGTAGTTTCTGCTCAGTGGGTTTAACAATTGCTAAATTTCTGAGCATTTTCTCATTTTGTATACTATTCAGAGTAGCTTTTCATCTGCTTTATAAAAGTTAAATTATCAAACACTTACCCCGTTCGTGCAAAGTTACTCAAATACGTCATTATCATTTCTGAGAGCTGCATTTCGGGTTTTGTATAGTTTTTAGGAAAATAGCCAATTCCACCAACTAAAGGGGCGCCAAATATAAATGGTAATTCTTCGCCATGGATACAACCTTGTCTCTGTGGAACAAAAAGGAAAACGACAAGGATACATCTAGAATGACATCCGCGCAGTTCCTCCGCGCAAGAATCACTCCAAAATATTGGGGTTGATTTTAAGGTTACCAAAATGTAACCTCATATCAGCATATTTCTACCATTTTTCCAAACATGAGGAGAATAGTTGATTAACAAGAGTAACATCATGGGTGGTGATTTTGTTGACCTCAGAATTCTGAAAAAATCGGGAAAATTAAAAACAAAATGCAAACTATTATTTCACCGTAGGTTAAAAGCCATGGGACTGGTTTGCAACATGAGTTTTTGATACTTGAGAATCCTTACGGTTAATGCAGTAGCTTTTCCTTGGATTCTGCATGGGTAATAGAAAAGATTTATTCCGACCCTTCCTTTAGTCGCCTTTTACGACCGGCATGGGGGATCTAAATTTGAGTAGTCAGGTATACTAAAGGATAAATTCTATATTTGGTGGTGTGGCATCTGAATTTGATCAGTCAGACATACCTGAGGATAACTTCCATGTTTGGGGCTGGGGGCATCTGCATTTGATTATTAAGACATACCTGAGGATAACTTCTATATTTGGTGCTGGGGCATTTGAATTTGATCAGTCAGACATAAGTGAGGATAACTTCCATATTTGGTGCTGGGGCATCTGAATTTGATCAATCAGACATAGCTGAGGATAATTTTCATGATTTGGTCTGGAGGCATCTGAATTTGATCAGTCAGACATAACTGAGGATAATTTTCATGATTCGGTCTGGAGGCATCTGAATTTGATCAGTCAGACATACCTGAGGATAATTTTCATGATTTGGTCTGGAGGCATCTGAATTTGATCAGTCAGACATACCTGAGGATAATTTTCATGATTTGGCCTGGAGGCATCTGAATTTGATCAGTCAGACATACCTGAGGATAACTTCCATATTTGGACTGATAATCAAAAACATATAGAAACGATCTCGATTGTGACGTTGAATGAAGATCCGCTAACGTCCACACTGGAGCGGTGTACATAGCATCAGTCAACGCATCCAAGGTCTCGTCCCTAATGTTTATTGGATGTTGAATGGGTCGTTCCCAATCAGTGTATTCGTTGATGAGTGTGGAGAGGACTTCGGATTGGTGGTACCTGCAGCAGAATACGAATAGAAATCACTCAAATAATGGTCCGTCATGAGGGCTCAAAGCCCGAAATCTAATCGGCGACTAATCAAATGAACGCTATAAATATCCATACCAAGTTTCATCAAAGTAGGACGAGGTGTACACAGAGCATTTCAAAGAACTATCGTGTTATCGTGTTTAGGCATCTTGAATACACCAGTTTCTTTTAAATCACTGAAATTAAGCAACGTCCACGGAGGTTTTTACCAGGTGGGTGACCACGAAGGTTCGTCGACCTCCAGAGGTTTCAGATGAGGAGAAGCTGTTGTCCAGATAGATCAGATCCAAGTTGGTCAAATTTCGCTCGGGATACTCAATATGTCTGATCTCATATCTTTACAGACTGGACCCAACCGTTGAGGACAGATTTCCCGCAATAAGGGACATCTGTTCAAGTGATGAGAACATCCAACAACTCTTACCACCCTAGATTTATGGAAAAGTTCAAAGAATGTTGCGGGGTGTTTGGGTCTGCTCCCTGTGACGATGGTGATTATTTTAGTCTTTTTTTAGCCTGTTATTGTTGCTACAACAACAAGAAATTAAGCAATTACTTCGATTTTTTTGCATACGTTTCTAATTTTCTCTGTTAATTTGTGTAGTTTCTGCTCAGTGGGTTTAACAATTGCTAAATTTCTGAGCATTTTCTCATTTTGTATACTATTCAGAGTAGCATTTCATCTGCTTTATAAAAGTTAAATTATCAAACACTTACCCCGTTCGTGCAAAGTTACTCAAATACGTCATTATCATTTCTGAGAGCTGCATTTCGGGTTTTGTATAGTTTTTAGGAAAATAGCCAATTCCACCAACTAAAGGGGCGCCAAATATAAATGGTAATTCTTCGCCATGGATACAACCTTGTCTCTGTGGAACAAAAAGGAAAACGACAAGGATACATCTAGAATGACATCCGCGCAGTTCCTCCGCGCAAGAATCACTCCAAAATATTGGGGTTGATTTTAAGGTTACCAAAATGTAACCTCATATCAGCATATTTCTACCATTTTTCCAAACATGAGGAGAATAGTTGATTAACAAGAGTAACATCATGGGTGGTGATTTTGTTGACCTCAGAATTCTGAAAAAATCGGGAAAATTAAAAACAAAATGCAAACTATTATTTCACCGTAGGTTAAAAGCCATGGGACTGGTTTGCAACATGAGTTTTTGATACTTGAGAATCCTTACGGTTAATGCAGTAGCTTTTCCTTGGATTCTGCATGGGTAATAGAAAAGATTTATTCCGACCCTTCCTTTAGTCGCCTTTTACGACCGGCATGGGGGATCTAAATTTGAGTAGTCAGGTATACTAAAGGATAAATTCTATATTTGGTGGTGTGGCATCTGAATTTGATCAGTCAGACATACCTGAGGATAACTTCCATGTTTGGGGCTGGGGGCATCTGCNTTTACCTGAAAGTATTCTTGACGTACTTCTTGAGCACATCATATCTTCTTTTATTTTCCATTCCATACTGTATCTCTTTACCTGAAAGTATTCTTCACGTATTTCTTGAGTACATCATATCTTCTTTTATTTTCCATTCCATACTGTATGTCTTTACCTGAAAGTATTCTTGACGTATTTCTTGAGCACATCATATCTCCTTTTATTTTTGATTCCATACTGTATGTCTTTACCTGAAAGTATTCTTGACGTATTTCTTGAGCACATCATATCTCCTTTTATTTTCCATTCCATAATGTATGTCTTTACCTGAAAGTATTTTTGACGTACTTCTTGAGCACAAATTTCTCCCTCCCTCTCTCAAGACATAGAAGAATAAAAACAAAAGATCAACAAGATTAGAATGTACCTATGGTTCCCATGTTGGCCCATCCCCTAGCGCTACCTATAAGTATCTGCCTATGAGCCCAAGCATAGTATTTTGAAATCACTGAAACCATTCAGTCCCATTTGTACTATCCAAGCGAAGTTTATACTCGAATAAACAAATAAAACCCGAAGGACAAAGCTTTAGAACGACAGGGGGCAGGGGACACTGATAATAAAACTCAAAACCCACAACCTTTACCATTTAAGTTCCTTTAGTATTTGCTTCGCTCTGAAAAATTGAAAAGCTTAAAATAACTTTCATTTCTAAAGACTCCTCCCCCCCCCCATTACCCCTTGTTTTGACTTTAGACTATGATTTTTCTGTCCATATTTTTTATATTAATTAATTTTCTGAGGGCGTAATTTCTTCCAATCAATTAGGACTTAGTAACATGCATGCTGAAAAATAGGTCACTATTATTAAATGCAGTCCTCCTAATAGTCTAGTGGGTATCACACTGGTATTGCATTTGGGGGACCCGGGTTCAATCACCGCCAGAGTCGGAAATTTTTCGACTTTGTGCTTTTGATTTCGGGGTGCACTCAGGCTCGTGAGGACAATGGAGTAGCTACTTTAATGTGAGTAGCGACCAGTGGCGCCATTACCAGAGTAAAAGATTAAAGAGATTATTAGAGCAGGAGGCTCTTGTAATGCTGAGATACCCACAAAAATTTTGTAAAGGACGTTGAGCCTTACCACAAAGAAATTTTACATTTTTACACTTACCTATTATTATTAAACTGCTTGCAGGTCTCTATTGAGACTCATTGCGACCTTTATTAAGGCCTATTGTGACCAGTATTTGGGAAAGGCGGGCATGGAGGTACATTCGAACCAACTGCCTACCAACGGTCATACTTAAGATTGTAATTCGAATTCAACGAACAGTGTTAGGCGCGGTGCACACTTGAGAAAACTGTTTCAAGAAACTGGTTTCGTGAAACATGAAACTGAAGTTGCTTGCAACTGATACATAAGATCCAACACCTTTGCAACCAATAGACCTGTGGCTGAAGCTGATTAAAACGAGGCGAGGTTAATGTCTAAAAAATTGACTCTTGACTGGAAGGATACGACGAGGCGAGGTTAATGTCTAAAAAATGGACTCTTGAGTGGAAGGATACCACGGGGCAAGGTTAATGTCTGAGGCATTTTCTACCACCTAACCCTTAGAGTTCTATTTGTATGTGGTCAAATACTCAAATCAATGAGGAAAAATCCTGCCTCTGTTGTGGATTGAACCCACGCCCTCCTGTTTATCAGACAGGCGCTTTACCACTGAGCCACCGAAACAGGTCCATAGGTATATTTCATTTTTAATTTCCTTCTTCTTCTTTAACTTCACCTTTTCGCAATATTATTTGGGATCGGCGTTGCTTTCCTTAATTCTGCCATGCCACAACCTTTTTTCAGTTCCTACTCTCTTTAACGGTATCCTTTCCTTGAACGGTAAACTTAGCTTTCATCTCATAGTATGCGTAGAGTAACTACAAATTGTTCATGACAATGTTTGGTTTGAAGCAGAGCTTATGGGCTGAATGTCCTTCCAAAACTAAACCTTCTTGCTCCCTTCGGTAGCTACGTATCGAACAATATTACGTATATACAGTTTTAATTTTTATTATTATATTGCTGAAAAATTTATCGTATATCAGGGGCATGTGTACCAACATAATAAAAAAAATTGTTTACACGCGTACTCTCCAAACCCGCGAAATTTAAAATTCTCGTTACTTTTTGAACACACCTCGTATACTATACCGTCTCCGTTACCATTTATAATTTCTAGTGATTTGATAAAATTGAAAAATAGAATTAAATCCACTCGAAAAAGTTTACCGTCTTGAATTTCCGGGTCAATGACAACTCCGTCGATACTTGGTCCAAAACCAGTTGTAAACTCTGGTACATCAATGGAGACTTTCATCAAACTATCTAAAGGAACATTGCGAAGACACTGCAAAAGATCTTCTTGGGTTTCCGTATAGGAACAATTGAGTTGAGTTGACACTTGATCCGTGAAATGATTCGAATCTCTTACTAAGGCCCAGGAACTAAGGGACGAACCGCTCATGAGGATGGCACGTTGGAACAGTCCTGGAACATAAACAAAAAAAAAAATTCTGCATGAGATCATCCTTTTGTTTGGACGACAACTTTTCGGATACTCCAAATGCAACGACTTACTTCTGCTATTGAAATGTAATCTAGCGCGGAATTCGTGCTTCATTGTGATGACGTCAGTCTCCTCAGTATTAAGAAATGAAAATGATCAAAAACACTTGACTTTATTGTTCTAAAATTTTAATATATTATTCGATACGCGTCCTTCAGATTAGTAAATATTTATGTCTAAAAAAACAGGTTCCTCGACAATGGTGTTCTATGCAATTATTCAATATCCCATTGCAAATAATTCGCCTAGTTTTAGATACTCTTGGAAGTTATGTCTTTCTACATCCCCTTCACATTTATGTACTGCATTGCAATACTTTCTACATCCCCTTCACATCTATGTATTGCATTGCAATACTTTCTACATCCCCTTCACATCTATGTACTGCATTGCAATACTTTCTACATCCCCTTCACATCTTCGTACTGTTTTGCAATACTTTCTACATCCCCTTCACATTTATGTACTGCATTGCAATACTTTCTACATCCCCTTCACATCTATATACTGCATTGCAATACTTTCTACATCCCCTTCACATCTATGTACTGCATTGCAATACTTTCTACATCCCCTTCACATCTATGCACTGCATTGCAATACTTTCTACATTCCCTTCACATCTATGTACTGCATTGCAATACTTTCTACATCCCCTTCACATCTATGTACTGCATTGCAATACTTTCTACATCCCCTTCACATCTATGCACTGCGCACTGTATTATTATTCCAAAGTTATAATTTATTTATTCTTCAGTTTCCCCTCATTGATTGATTTATATATTTTGTCGTAGTTTTTGTTGCACGGACATTTCTGTTTTAGATCGCGTGTCTGAGTAGTGTCTAGGGTTCTACCCCAGGAGGCTGCCAAACCAAACTCTATTTTCTTTTCAAACATATCAATTTAATATTAAACTGACTGTTGTTATGGCAGATTAAAACTAGTTCTGTAAAATGTAGATCTTACTCAAAGTTTGGCCCCCCATTCAGCTATGACTGTATAATGCATGTGCACTGTGCAGTGTGCACGCCAGGTCCGTACCCAAGATTTTTTTCGAGGGGGGGGGGGGGGNTGTTGTTGTTGTTGTTGTTTTCAATATTATAAGTCACGTGCAAAGTGGAGTATTTTCATAAAAAAAAACCGATTGAAATTTCGAACCTTCCCCTGGGTACGGCCTTGGTGCACACCAAATGTCAAGAAAATGGGACAAGTCGTTTGAGAGTTATTGTGAAACTAACAAGCAAACAGACGTTTAAAGAAAAATCATCGTGTTAAAACTAGACCTCACGTTGTTCGCTCAATCATGATTTTACAAATAATTGATTAACGAACGAAAAACCGGTAAATCATGTATGCCTTCCTCAAAATTGGTAATCGGTTAGGGACATGTGTGCCGCTGTAATGATATTTTTTTTCTTGCTCAATGTCTCTTTTATCCTTTATTGATGGATTGGGCCGGGAATAGTCAGCATCAAGGAGCACTAACCTTTGTGTTCTCCCACTTAGTGAAAACTCGCTGGACGTTACTTAACTTCAGTCATCTAATAATGAACTGATAAAATAACAATAACAATCTGCTTGACAATGTCTTCAGTTCTTTCAAAAAATATAAATTGACGAAAACATAGTCTCCGAGGTCTGGTGGTCATCACAAAGAAATTGCACCCGGAAGACAAGGGTTTGATCTCCGACGAGTCCAGAATTTTCAAGGATTACAATAACCTTCAAATATTTTGATTTCTGGATGTGTTATAGAGGGTACTCTAATATTGATGAGGACAATAGAGCAGACGAGACAAAGGTGCGATATCGGGTAAATATTATAATAATAATNTGAAAAAACATATCATTTTGACGGGGCCCCCAACTCTTCAAAGTATGTAGTAAAATCTAATTTAGGAAAGTACAAGTAGGTACCTACTACCTAGGAACTTAATAAAGAAACGAGCATTGCAATAAGCATATTGGTTAGTGTAGGCACACTAGGTACCCTCTTACTATCCCTTTGAATTTTAATCTAGGATATCAATTTTATCCGAATATCTGCTAGTTTCTCCGAATTGCCACAATGAGCGCGGGTGTCGACGATGATATGTACACCATACGAAAAACTTACTTCAAAAAAACCTATCGGCAATTTAGTCCTCTACAACTTTGTCATTTGAATGTTCCATTTATTTTTTATACAAAAGGCTCAAAATTTGAAAAAATTGCGCCACTTTCACTCACTTTTGCTTATAATTAGAAATAAATAATGTTTTTTCGACAATATTGTTTTTCACCTTTTTTGTCGAGAAATGCGAAATTAGCGCACAAATCGACAAAAAACATGAAATCAAAGACGGCGGATACTTTCGGTCATTAAATCACCAGCAAGACTGTCGCCTTCTCACCTTGTTCGCAAATAGCACTAAACTACGTCAAAAGTTTAGGTACTCCCTTTTGTTAAAACATTGAATTTCGTCTCTATGTATCGGGCTATGTAGGTAGGTACTAGACCAAAAGGCCAAAAGATAATCAATTTTTGTACTGACTCCAAAAAGTAGACTACTTAGACGGCGCCGGCGGGGGGTGAGGGGTGGTGGGGGGCCCCGCTCTGTGAAAGTGCTACTGGCCCCGCAGAAGGTTAATCCTGGGAAGATGAAAAAGTGATAAGCACCTAAAACTGAGAGCGCTCCACTAGAACGGTCCACTAGCTCCACTGTACCGAAAGAAATTCGGTCACTTATAAAATGCAAAGCTATAATAAGGTATACTGACTTGACTGACTGTATAAACGTTTCTGATCCAAGACTGAGCAGAAATAATGAAGGAAAAAATTAAGCTTGAAGGAGAAGTATGTTATCTCCAGTAAAACGTTGATAATCTCCAGAACCGTACACAAAATCTTTAAGGAAAAATATATAAAATTAACCGTAGCATGATGGGTAAAATCCCAACAATGGCATATTTTACAGCCACGGGATGCAAGTAAATCAACATCAGGTGCCACTATCTACAACAAAGGCAAGTTCAACTAGCCAAAGCAAAGAGCCACGGGAAGAGAAGCATACAAATTTACGGGCATCAGGTAATATCATATGGCTGTCGGGGAAAAGTTAGTAGTGAGGGAGGAAATATTATCAGGTAATACCATATGCTTATCGGGAAAATTTTAGTAGTGACTAGTGAGGGAGAAAGTGCAGTACCTACCCAGAATAGAAACACTCCATATTTTTCCCCTCATTGAATATTCAAAATATCCCACGGGTATTACCAGGTAATACCATATGCTTATCGGGAAAAAGTTAGTAGTGACTAGTGCGGGAGAAAGTGCAGTATTTTCAAAAGAGCATCTTAAGACGTGCAATTTTTTTTTATTGAAAAAAATATTTAATCTAACAATGCAATTTTTTTGAGAAAAATACCTAATTTTTTAAATTGAAAATTATTTGTTGAAAATTACAAGTTAACTTTGTGTCATGTAACTTGAAAGCAATCCTGAGGCGTCATTGATGCCTCCGCGGAAACTTTATTTTTTTTTGTAGGACGGCATTTACTTCGAGTTCTTAAAAAAAAACACAAATACAGTCCGAAGCTCCACAAAAAGGCCCAACCGATCAAAAACTCTTGTTCCTCGAACATACTCGTATAAACATACTTTCGCCCCTGATAATTTGCCGCCCCTCCCCGGGGGGAGCCAGGGTAACCAAAATTTTCAAAATCGAAAAGCTCTTAAAGTAGCCATAGCATATCAAAATTTTACGTTTCTACAACAAACCGCTAAAAAATAAAAATAATTTTCAGAAAACGAAATATTGGGCCCCCTCCTCCTCCCGTGGGACAGGGCCCCCAAATTTTTCAAAATCGAAAAGCCCTCAACACCAGCCATCACATATCAAAATTTACGTTTCTATAACAAATCGCTAAAAGGAGAAAAATCGTTTTCAATCAACATTTAATTTAAATAGGTTTTCAAAAGAGCATCTTAAGACGTGCAATTTTTTTTTACAAAAGAAAAATACGTAATTTATTTGTTGAATAATTACAAGTTTCCAGTAAAAGTTAACTTTGTGTCATCAAAAAATAGTAACCTGAAAGCAATCCGGAGGCGTCGTGGTTGCCTTCGCGGAAACAAATTTTTGGCAGGACGGCAATATGAAAAAAATGTAATGATCCTTACTGGTCGATGTCGATTTACTTCGAGTATTTACCAATATAGAGTTCTTAAAAAAACATCAATTAAAGAAATTGGATAATGATTGATATTGGGAAAATTCTACAATGCTGCAGTGAGCACCAAAGATGGGCAAGCTCCCATGGCTCAGTGGTCACTGCACTAGTCTTGCACTTGGGAGACCCTGATTCGAATCCTGGCGGGGGCAAAAATTTGTCACTGTGGTTTGGATGTTTTCGGGGCCCACTCAGCTTCGTGAGCACAATGAGTACTGTTTCGGCACTCTTGGTGTAGACCACCAAGCTGTCCTAGGCGGACAATTATTTTGAAGAGCGGACTGTAATTTTGGGGTGGTTCGGGATGTCGAAAACTGAGCGAAGGGTAATATTGTTCTTGGCTTACCTGCAGTTGATGCTTGAGGTTTTTAAATATATTTACAAATGACGACCCTTACTGATGAGGAGAGGAGAAGATATAGGAATAGGATCAGTAAGAATCAATTAATTAATAATAATATACACAATAAATCACAATAATTAAATGAAGAAATGTTGTCACTAGTTGTGACTTATTTGCCACTAGTTGTGGGTAAATAATAAAAGTTCAATATTATATTACTCGACGTAATTTATTTAAAGAGCTCACAATTATTATTACTAGTTGTAATAATAATTTATTAAAGAATTATTCACTAATTTGATAGTTTCAAATTGAGACACTTTTATCACTAGACGTAATAAAATAATTTGATTGTTTCAAATTGAGAGCTACAGAACAACTGAACCCAAACCAAAACGCATCATTTCAAAGGCATGATAAATAACAATTTTAACATGTTTGATTTGGATACCAGTTCTCTCAATATAAATTTAGTATATTAAGGGTGGATCATTATATGGCCTTAACAAGTACTACTCATTGTATGGAGTGGGAAAATTCTACAATGCTGCAGTGAGCACCAAAGTTGTGACATAATAACACAAAGCAACAGCATTTATTATTTATTATATTATTTTAAAAAACACCAATACATTCCGAAGCTCCACAAAAAGGTCGAACCAATCAAAAACTATTGTTCCTCGAACATGCTCGTATTTAAACCTCATAAAAAATTACGAACAGGTGCGAGATATTTCCGGCCTTGATAATTTGCCGCCCTAGGATGACCATTTTGCCCATTTATAAAAATGGCCCTGCTGGTTTGATCTTATAAATCTTTTAAAAAAACGCTTCCAGATAGATACTATTAATTTTTTTTTTTGAGCAAGTTACGAACTTAAAATGTGGTTTAATATAATTTAAAAAGTCTTTTGAAACGTTTTAGGTTTAGGGGTTAATTAATCAATTCACTTTGATAAAAATACATTTTTCTTCCGTATTTATTGAACTATTTGAATGTATTGGACTGAGGCAGACATAGTTGTACCAACATGAAAAAAGTCCAGTGTAAGTTTGTTTATTTTATCATTATAAGCGTTAAGATGACNGTTTAGATTAACGCCCCCCCCCCCCGAGAAGTTAGGAAACGTTTTGATCGGCAATGTCTCGATTAAACTTGTTACCTAACCTGTTAAATGAACAAACAAAAAATTATCTGCATATTTTAAAAAAATTCCGAATAAACATTTGATTTCTCCAAAGTTTCGTCGATTTTCAAGCAATAAAATTGTAAACTAAACAGTTAAAAGTGAGTTCTCTCGTGTATCCCACTATTTAATCATGAAAATTAACCTTCTACTTTCAATTAATCCTATTTTAAGTTAGGTTAGTTGCTCAGAAAAAAATTAATAGTATCTGTCTGCTCCCAAAAAAACTTTCTCCCTTGTCCATCTACAATTTCCTTTGCAAGTTCTAAGTCTTTTTTTTCCTATTTCTTTCTTTTTCTTCTCAATCATGTTTTACTTTATTTTTCACTGTCACTGTCATCCTATTTCTTTCTCCGCTTCTCATTAACATCATCATCTTCTTCATTTCCATCCCTTTTCTTTTCTCTCTCTCCCCCATCTGAATGGTTATTTTCCCATTTCAAATTATTATTATTTTCTATTTCTCTTCGCCTTGTATTTATTATATTTTGATAAATCGTTTCTCATTTCCTTTCGTCATTTGCTTTCCTCTTTCCTTTTTTGAGTTTTAGTTGTTTTCTCCTATTCATTCATTGTTTTATTGAATTATATTATTTATGCCTCTAATACAGTTTAATAATAAATCATTGTTCAGATTATACATTCTGTGCCTATGATCATATTGGCTATTGAAACACAGAGAGGCGTAAATTAACAAAATACACAATTTGAGATTATTGCATAGATCATAGATTGTTCTAATGACTTTGCTTTGGCAAACTGAAGGAAGTATAAGTGAATTTGATCGTTGAGGAAAGTATAAGTGAATTTGATTGTTGAGGAAAGTATAAGTGATTTGGATTGTTGAGGAAAGTATAAGTGAATTTGATCGTTGAGGAAAGTATAAGTTAATTGGATTGTTGAGGAAAGTATAAGTGGATTTGATCGGTGAGGAAAGTATAAGAGAATTGGATCGGTGAGGAAAGTATAAGTGAATTTGATTGTTGAGGAAAGTATAAGAGGATTGTTGAGGAAAGTATAAGTGACTTTGATGGTTGAGGAAAGTTTAAGTGAATTGGATTGTTGAGGAAAGTATAATTGAATTTGATCGGTGAGGAAAGTACAAGTGAATTGGATTGTTGAGGAAAGTATAAGTGAATTTGATCGGTGAGGAAAGTATACGTGAATTGGATTGTTGAGGAAAGTATAAGTGGATTTGATCGGTGAGGAAAGTATAAGTGAATTTGATCGTTGAGGAAAGTATAAGTGAATTGGATTGTTGAGGAAAGTATAAGTGAATTTGATGGTTAAGGAAAGTATAAGTGAATTTAATCGTTGAGGAAAGTATAAGTGAATTTGATCGTTGAGGAAAGTATAAGTGATTTTGATCGCTGAGGAAAGTATAAGTGAATTTGATTGCTGAGGAAAGTATAAGTGACTTTGATCGTTGAAGTTTATTACATAATTTCAATATGGAACATTTGAAATCGTCACAGTGACTTTGATCGTTGAAGTTTATTACATAATTTCAATAATGAACATTTGAAATCGTCACAAAAAAATTGATGTCGTAATTATTATTTTTTCAAATATCACTTATGACCCTGCGTGTTTCATAACTTTTAAATAATAAAACTGTTCTTTAAACAGGAATATATTTTTTACATTCTTCTTTAACTTCAACTTTTCCCAATTCTATTTGGGGTCGGCCTTGTTTTCACCCTTGCGAAAACCTTTTATTTTGTGCCTACTCTCTTTAGATGTAACACTTTCTGTCGATTGGCGAAAACAGGATTAAAATCCGTTCGGTAGTTTTTGAGTTTATCGCGAGCAGACTGACAGACGCGAAAAGTGACTTTAATTTATAATATGTATACATAGAAGGAAAGTAAAAATAAAATAATAAATGGTACGGAAAACTGTACCAGACATTCTCTGTTAGACTACCATCGANTAGTATTTTTTTAAAAAAATAATCCCATGTGTCACATTAGCAGAGTTTTTTATTCCTAGAATTATACAAGGCAGTGGTTAAGTAGGCTAGAGTCTAGAGTGACAGATTTCAGGGGCGGCAAATTTTAGGAGCCAAAATTTCTACAAAATACCAGAAATTGTCAATTAAACACTTGGGTGTCTCTGCAAACCAAATTTTATCAAAATCAGACGAATTTTATGTTTTTCTCTTTTGTGGGCCTCTACAGGGGGCAGCAAAAGCAAAAAATCTACATAACTCCACAAATTGTCAAAAATAAATACTTGATTGACTGTGCATACCAAAGTTTATCAAAATCAGACAAATTTTACATTTTTTTCAAATTTGGGTTTTTTAAATATTCAAAAGCAAAAAATCTAGAAAACACCAAACATTTTCAAATATTATACTTAGGTGACTGCATATATTAAATTTCATCAAAATCAGACAAATTTTTATTTTTTTCATTTTTGGACCCCTAAAGGGGCCCCAAAAACAAAATTCCTGCAAAATACTAAAATTGTCAAATATAACAATTGGGTGACTGTGCATATCAAATTTTATCAAAATCAATTTTTTTTATTTTTCATTTTTTCAAACACACAAAAAATTTACAAATATAATACTTGGGATACTGTGTTTTAATTAAAATCAGACAAATTTTATCTTTTTTCATTTCTGGGCCCCTACCGGGCCCCCAAAATCAAAATTCCTTCAAAATACCGAAAACTGTCAAATATAGCAATTGGGACTGTGCATACCAAATTTTATCAAAACCAGATAAATTTTGACGTATACGTACGGAATCGTGTGCAGAGCTCTGGAGCCAAACCGCCCATCCGATTTTGCAGAAATTTGGCACATGTCATCTATGTGCAAAAGGCCCGACCCTCATTTTTATTTATCTCGATATGCCCCAGGGGCGCCTCTAAGACCCCGAACATATTTTTTGGGACCGAATTTCTGAAATTCAAACCATATAACCAATTTTGGTGAAATTTAAATTGAGTACAAATGGTACTATTATAATTTTAAAAAATGGATGGATGAGGGTAAATGTCTGTCAGGGAGCCCACCGGGGTCCCTAACAAGCGCCTTTAAATGTGAATTCTTTTTCAAAGAAACCGGTTTGGTAGTGTCACAAATAAAGCCTATAGCCTACAATTATAGAAAACATCTATCATTTCATATTCAGGGCTTTTATTTGGGGATCCAGGGTTCGGGACCAAGAAGCCATGGACGTCACATTTGGACCAAATCTCTAAAATTCAAACCACATAACCAATTTGTATGAAATTTAAATCTGGTAATGATAGTAATATTTTATCTAAGGACATTGGTCCGTGGAGGCGTAACTTCCACGGGACCCAATTGAGAGGCCCTAGCAGGGTTCCAAAAATAATAAAGTCACCTGAGTATTTTCTAGGATTTTTTGATATTTTATAGAAATTTCAGTTTTGAAGCCCTGCAGGGGCCACAAATGTAAAAATATAAAAGTCGTCTTATTTTGATAAAATTTGGTTATTAAGTGTTGATATTTTGTGGGAATATAACGTACGTACCGAATCATGTGCAGAGGTCTTGGAGCCAAACCGCTGCTGATCCGAGTTTGATTATGATTCAATTTGGCACACGTCATCTATGGACACAAAGCCCGACACATATTTTTATTTTTCTCCATATCTCCCCGAGGGGCGCCCCTAGGGCCCTGAACAGTTTTTTTGGGACCGAATCTCTAAAATTCAAACCACATAACCAATTTTGATGAAATTAAAAATCAGTAATTTTGGAATCATTTTCTCTAAAATAAATGGTCTCAGGGGGCGTATCTCTATCAGGAATTTAAAAAAGTAATAATGAGGGGCATTCATAATAAGCAGTGACCGGCTCATGACAGTGACAGTCGCTGCTTATAATATGAATGCTCCTTTAACAGAAATACTGAAATGATTGTGCTACCCACGACGTAGGTATCAGTATAATTTGCATGGAAAACTAATTTGAAAATACTTTTCTTGGAAGTTTTTAATTTAAAATAAACATACCCATCTTAAAAAGTTCAAAAGTATTTTCCTGAAAAAAGAAAAATGGAGGATGATGTCAGAAATATTGTGACTTGAACAATAAAATATGTGAATTCCCCGAATCTGGTTACAACTTTGGTTTTAGGGACAGAGTGATTTGAACATTGAAATTAATTTTAGTTTTTAATTAATTAAACTCCGAATCGATATTGTCAATTTTATAATTTTTAATTAATATTATTTCTTAATTAATATTAATTTTAATTTTCTCGTTAATTCTCAGCGAACGAAATTTGTCCGATCTTTGAAACGAAAACACACGTACGATTCAAACACGTGTTGGAGAACCGGGTATACTGAGTCGGTATCGTTCGTCTATTTTTATCCTGCGTGGACACCCACATGTTACAACCTTGCTGGACGTAGCTTAACTTCAGTAATCTAACAGGAACTGGTGTATTCAACGTGCCATGGACGCAGGCTAATAGCGAATAATGAAATAGTGTGAATTCCTATCGTGCATTGCCTTAGTATTCGTCCGGAATCGCAGGAGACGTGATTGCTCGTCGGAACGGTTTTCTAATTATTCCGAAGGAGTATATTTTGCTTTGGAATTATCGCAGGCACGGGCGATTTCGATGGAAATCTGGGTGAATCAAATACACGCAAAAAGAGTTCGGTGAATATTTTCATTTGTGGCATGCTCTTCAAATCGAATATGATAACAACTTCCCCTGTTTTCCGATTGGAAACTTCGTTTCCCATTGCCTCTACAGATATTTTCTTTCCTCAACAATGAAAACTAAATTTTCATACTTCATTTTTCACACTCACTTTTTGCACTAAATCCCAGAAATACTTGATCACTTCGCACCTGTTATCGTGAGTTCACTCCCCCGTGATGCTGGCTATTTTTGCCGGCCCAACCCAGACTGGGTGAGGTCAATGTGGGTAGCTGATTTGTAAGTTTCCAGCGAATGAAGTGTGAAACCCCCGTCTTAAATGACCAATAGATGTTAAAGAGACGTTAAGCCAAATTAAAAAAAAATAAAAAATTGTCCACTATTTTTATTTTTACAAAAACTTTGTTTGTCGGGTTTAATTCTGGAACCAAAAAATATATGGGAGGAGACAGATACTATAGATATTTTTCTTAACAACTAACCTAACTTAAAATATGGATTACTTGAAAGTAGAAGGTTAATTTTCACGATTGAATGGTGGGAAATACGAGAAAACTCACTTTTAAACGTTTAATTCACACTTTTATTGCTTGAAAATCAACAAAACTTTGGAGAAATCAAATGTTTATTCGAATTTTTAAAGGCTTTTATTTAACTTGCTTTGTATGTATGTTTGTGGGTAAATCTTAGAAATTAAATATTTTTTAAATAGCACAGAACTTTTTTTTTTGTTTTTGTTTATATCAAATTTTAGTTTCAGGTTAGGTAACATGAAAAAAAAGATCACTACGACTTNCAATAAAAAAAAAATCACTACGATTTAATTTATTTTAGTTTTTTTCCGAATGGTGCAAGAGTTTTTAGGGAGCTACTTCATGAGAAGAACAAGTTTACTCGAGGCATGGCCGATCAAAACGTTTCCTAACCTTTCTGGGGGAGGACGTTCATCTTAACGCTTATATTGATAAAATAAACAAACTTGCACTGGACATTCAAACCTAGTAAATTTTGCTGTTATGGCTTCAAACAAAACAAAAATGTCTGCTTCAATTCATATATTGAACTTCAATAAATACAGAAGAAAAATGTTTTTTTTTTTTTTCAAAATAAATTAAAATTATAGTGAATTAATTAATTTCCCACCCCTAAAACGTTTAAAAAGGCTTTTTAAATTATATTAAACCATATTTTAAGTTTGTAACTTGCTCCAAAAAAAATCAATCGTATCTGTCTGGAACCAAATATATTAAGTGATTTTCTCTTTGAAAAACTCGAGATTTACAAAGGGCAGTCAAGCATAACGCCATAACCACAAATGGGAAAAGAATTATCGTTCGTTTTCCATTTCGTGTTGGAAATGATGTAGTCCAGTCCGCCTCGCCAACGTCTGTGTGAACGTAATTCTGTTTTTTATTTATTTCTTCTAATACAAGTATAAGAAGTAATTGAAAAGGGGGAAGAAAATGAAAAAGGAAGAGTGAAATGTCGAGCGAGAGGGCGGGATGTCATTTTGAGTTCATAATTTTCATTTTCGAGTCATGGCACACTTAGCTTCTTTTTCTTTTGTCAGTTATATAGTGTGTCATCCTCGCATGGCTCAGTGGTCAATGCTCTTGCACTCGGTAGACTCGGGTTTCAATCCTTGCAGGGGCAATCATTTGTTACTGTGGTTTGGATGTTTCTTGTACCCACTCGGCCTCGTAAGGACAATGGTAACTAGGGAGATACATGCACATAGCAACCCGGTGCCAGCATTGTAAGTAAAATAAATTCAAAGAGATTTGATAATGATAGATATTGGGAAAGTTCAACAATGCTGCAGTGAGTACCAAAGTTGTGACATGATAACACAAAGAATCTACAATGCTGCAGTGAGTACCAAAGTTGTGGCATGATAACACAAAGAATCTACAATGCTGCAGTGAGTACCAAAGTTGTGACATGATAACACAAAGAATCTATAATGCTGCAGTGAGTACCAAAGTTGTGACATAATAACACAAAGAATCTACAATGTTGCAGTGAGTACCAAAGTTGTGACATAATAACACAAAGAATCTACAATGCTGCAGTGAGTACCAAAGTTGTGACATAATAACACAAAGAATCTACAATGCTATAGTGAGTGTTATTTCAAAATTGAACCCCTGGGGCTGCCAATGTTGATAATCAATAGAAAAAAAATCCCTTTAAATCAAAGAGAAAAGTATTTCAGTGTTTTTGAAAATGTTCTCATCAAATTGAGCTTCGCTCCTTTTTTGAGACACCCTGTATGAAAATAATAAGCCTTCAGGTATTTAGGCTGTCAAAAAAAAGGCTAAATTTTGAAATGAAAATGTCCTTCTTCGCCCTGTTATTTTAGAGGCTTTCCACATCAAAAATTATGTGATGTGTGGTTTGGGGTACATTATGGAAAGAAATTGTGGCACCATCACTTTGAATCATTGGGAGTTTCACATTCAATCAAACACATTCTTCTATTAGGTCCCCGGAGTCGCTCTTTCTTACCATTCTTTTATTAGGTCCCCCGAAGTCGCTCTTTGTTGCCATTCTTTTATTAGGTCCCCGGAGTCGCTCTTTCTTACCATTCTTTTATTAGGTCCCCGATGTTGCTCTTTCTTCCCATTGTTTATTAGGCCCCCGAAGTCGCTCTTTGTTGCCATTCTTTTATTAGGTACCCAGAGTCGCTCTTTCTTCCCATTCTTTTATTAAGTCCCTAAAGTCGCTCTTTCTTACCATTCTTTTATTAGGTCCCCAGAGTAGCTCTTTCCTACCATTCTTTTATTAATTCCCGAAGTCGCACTTTCTTCCCGTTCTTTTATTCGGTCCCCGGAGTCGCTCTTTCTTACCATTCTTTTATTAGGTCCCCGGAGTCGTTCTTTCTTACCATTCTTTATTAGGTCCCCGGAGTCGCTCTTTCTTACCATTCTTTTATTAGGTCCCCAGAGTCGCTCTTTCTTCCCGTTCTCTTATTAGGTCCCCGGAGTCGCTCTTTCTTACCATTCTCTTATTAGGTCCCCGGAGTCGCACTTTCTTCCCATTCTTTTATTAGGTGCTTGGAATTACTCGTTCTTCCCATTCTTTTATTAGGTCCCCGGAGTAGCTCTTTCTTCCCATTCTTTTATTAGGTCCCCGGAGTCGCTCTTTCTTACCATTGTTTTAATAGGTCTCCGAAGTAGCTCCTTCTTCCCCACCCTTTCTCAATACATACTATAAAAAAAAGACCCTCAACGCGTCTATAGCTGTTCGAGTAAAAAAGACCCTCAACGCGTCTATAGCTGTTCGCGATAAACTCAAAAATATCGTTACGATTTTGATGCGGACGATGCGGTATTCACTAATGGACACAGTTTTTCGTGAATCCCAGAAAAAATTCCGAGTTTTTTCCTTCCGCTTTTTTGAAATTTTGATCGATAACTATAATTTTGTTCCCACAACATATCAACTCAAAGCAAGAAATTTTGAAGTGACCTCTTAATCCTTTATGGGGTCCTTATATACTATTTTGGGGGGGTCTATCCTTGGTCATTTTAATTTTTTTCCTTTCTTATTACGCACCTACATGCTAAAAGGGACCTGCGCGCCAAGTTTCAAGTTTCTACGTTTAGTCATCGTGGAACTTTTTAACGGTATCGGTAACCATGTGAGAAATGTGGAAGTAAAAAAAAAAATGTCAAAGTCGAAGTATTCACTACAGCAAGCTCGAGACTACCCTACAGGGAAACAAGTTTCTCCTGTAGTGTTCACTGTAGGGGACGAAAAACGTCTCTGCATACAAGCCTAGGTCTAACTCGGAATAATTCTGCTATCTGAAAGAATGAAGTTCATTTTGCTAACTCAAGAACTGCAGTACTTCCAACACTTTTTCGTAATCTAGTCGTAGCACACCTAATTTATTTCCCCCTGCTGGCCGCAGCTGTGAACTTAAATTATTCGCTTTATTTATAAAGAAATAGAATTGCGAAAAAAAAGTAATCTAATGTAATTTATCTGTTATTCAACAGTGTAAACAGAAAACAAAAAACAGCACGACTTTGTAATTGAATTTGAAATTCAAAATAGAAAGATACGTGCGCACACAAAACATAGCGATAGCAGAGATGAAATTGAAACGCCAAGTACAAAATATAAAGATACGTTCGCGCACAAAACATAGCGATAGCAAAAATGAAATTGGAACGCCAAGTAATAAATAAATCAACTTAATAAGTTTTGAAAAAAATTCAGACACACAAAATCAGAAGTTTAGTGATAGTGGGCTAAGAAGGGACAATGGCTATTGCAGGACACTGATTTTAAAATATAGTGCGCCCTTTCAGCTTGTACAGCAATCATAAATATTGGTATATTTTGTAAACAGTCTCTCATAATCGAATTATTTGTTGCCAAGAAGAAGCGTACACGCCTTTTCACATTAATTAAGTAAATTGCCTACTGTTACTTTTTTTACTGCCCATGCCGTGATTTTAGATGAAAGAATAATAGAGGGGGCCGTAAATTTTTCCCCCCGACCCGGATTTTCTGTCTATATATTTGATATCTCTTACTCAGAGCACGTCAAGTTAAAAATTATCTCGAAAACTGTAAGTCAACTCCACAATTCAGCAAAAAATATATATTTTCAATACAAAAATCAATACCACAATCAAAAATATAGAATTCAATTTTTTAATTTTAAAAAAAAATGGAACTCAAAGTTATTTTAAGTTGACCTCAAAATAACTTTGAAGGCGGCTTTGAAAAAAAATTTCAAGGTTACCATTAAATTTTCCTCAAAAATATAGGGGGTGTATCGAAGGTTTTCTTTCTATACAGTTTCCGAGATATTTGACTATATCCTTTTAAATGACTCACCGTGTTTAATGACATCTCGGGGGTTAACCTGGTGTGCATCAGGTTGGCATTCTAGCTATACGCAAACGCAACCTAGTAGACGAGAACAAGAAGATAAGTCTCTGTTAAAAGGATATTCACTGACATCCAAGCAGCGTTGAACACTTTAGAGCTGATTCAA
>CM022876.1:34435787-34450499 GCA_012654025.1 Pachypsylla venusta
TGTTTCCCCTTCCCAAATGATAATATATCTCTGACCAGCTGGCTAGTGTCTGCGCCTGTACATATCTGTTGTAATTGTTTCCCCTTCGCCAATGATAATATATCTCTGACCGGCTGGGTCAATTGTTTCCCATTGCGATTTGTTTTGTGGCTATAGTTTGGAGCTAACCCTATTTAATAAGTTAGCGGCACCTCTCCGCTCGTATCTGTATCCAGAATTAGGGACCTCATCTCTGGACAAGAAACAAAAATCTAGAAGCGTTTGTAACTTTGTACTCATAATTATTGGCTCTCTGGTTATAACCCCCTAGAGGGGAGAATAATAATTACGTGTAACGAATTTTTAATGAAGGATAGTTACATACCTAGTCAGAATCATTCTCAAATTAAAAATTTAAAACTGTAACATAGTATATTTTGACTATTTCTGTAAGTTCTCACTTTTTCTTATTTTTAGAATAACAACTTTCCCACTATTAACAATGTACCTTTCCTAATATTGTTTCGTATATATTATCTTGATATAATTTCTCGTTTTTTTATATCAATACGCATTTTTGAGGTTTTAGTTTTTATTCCAAGTCTCAACTCCGGCACCAGTCGCCGCCTCGAACCGCCTCTACCGAAGCAGCCTTGGACACCTCGCTACTAATGTTAAATTATGATGAAAATAAATTTTTCGTCGGAATATATTTACGATGACAAGGTTGAAGAGAGCCCTACCTTCATTAGAAAATTTTAATTATCAGAACAGGTATCTTGTTTACGATGCAACGTCTAGAAGAAAGTTTTAAAGTTTCAGAACGTCCTCCATAATTTTTATAAGGGAAACCAGCCGCATGCAAATGTAGTGGGTGTGCAAAAAGTAAACTGAAATAAAACTCATAACATTGAGCAGTTGCATTGGGTATGTATACAAACTGAGCAAATGCTTAGAAGCTTTCCAAACCAGCCGCATGCAAAATGTAGTGGGTGTGCAAAAAGTAAACTGAAATAAAACTCATAATATTGAGCAGTTGCATTGAGTATGTATACAAACTGAGCAAATGCTTAGCTGCTTTCCAAATCAGCCGCATGCAAAATGTAGTGGGTGTGCAAAAAGTAAACTGAAATAATACTCAGTACATTGAGAAGTTGCATTGAGTAGTATGTATACATACTGAGCAAGTGCTCAGATGCTTTCCAAACCAGCCGCATGCAAAATCTAGTGGGTGCGCAAAAGTGAACTGAAATAAAACTCATAACATTGAGCAGTTGCATTGAGTATGTATACAAACTGAGCAAATGCTCAGATGCTTTCCAGATCAGCACAGCAACTTAAAAACGTATAGACATCATATGTTTATACTAGCAAGCATTTGCGTCTTAAATTTGTCGCCCAAAATAACGCATCAGTTGATACAAAGGAGTTGTAGTCCTTAGATAGCTTTTGCGTTTGAATTAAATCTTATACCGATAATTTTATTTTAATTTACGTTTGAGAAATATGCAAAAATATTTTACTTGCTTGATTTGGTGATATTAAAACTAGACCTAAATTGCTTCGATCATTGAACCCTATATCCAGAAGACAGACATGTAGGTACATACATTCTTGAACATATTCCAAAGTTTAAACATAAAATTCAAAGAACTTTCACGAGCTTTTTGAGAAAAAATAGAAAGCGGGATGCATTCTAAGGATTGTTGGGACAAGAAGAGCGAAATACGTAGGCTATGGAGGCTTTTAGAGTAATGGATAGCCCTTGCTGATTGGGATACTCTTTAGACTTCCTCTCGATTTATTTTTACTTTCCTCCCGGTTTATTTTTACTGAAGGTATGCAGGTGTGAACAGCTGCAATATTTGATAGTCTTTGTTGATTTGTATACTCTTTCGACTTCCTCTTGGTGTATTTTACTG
Source organism: Pachypsylla venusta (assembly GCA_012654025.1). Taxonomy (NCBI): domain Eukaryota; kingdom Metazoa; phylum Arthropoda; class Insecta; order Hemiptera; family Aphalaridae; genus Pachypsylla; species Pachypsylla venusta. Next base: position 34,437,689 of record CM022876.1, read on the forward strand.
AGGGTATGTGGGTGTGAACAGCTTCAATTGTTCATATTCTTTCCTGATTTGGATACTCTTTTGACTTCCTCTGGCTTTTTTTTACTTATAGGTGTGAACAGTTTCAACTGTTCATAGAAAGCCACAAAGTTCACAATACTGGGAATTCGGAAGAAAATTGTCTTCAACAGGTTGGATATAGAATGTGAAGTTAGCAATCAAGGAAGAATGTGGACAGGAAAAGGAGGAGATTGAAAATTGTGGCAACTTGCATCATTGGACATTCTTCCATATCCTTTGATTAACACTGAAGTTAGCCATCAAGGAAGAATATGGACAGGAAAAGGAGGAGATCGAGAATTGTGGCAACTCGCATCATTAGACATTCTTCCATATCCTTTGATTAACACTGAAGTTAGCCATCAAGGAAGAATATGGACAGGAAAAGGAGATCGGAAATTGTGGCAACTTGCATCATTAGACATTCATCCATATCCTTTGATTAACGTTAGAACACTGAAGTTAAGCAACGTCCACCATCGTTGTACTATGTGGGCGTCCACGTGATGCCGGCTGTTTTTCCAGCACAACCCAGGCTGGATGAGGTCAATTTGGGTGGCTGATTTTCAAGTTTCCAGCGAATGGAAGGTAAAACCCTCACCTCAATAGATGTTAAAGAGACGCTGNAGTATATATATATATATATAAATCACGTAATATCCTTCCCTAAAGGAAAATATTGGCCAAGAGATGGTAAAAATTGAGAATTTTGGAGCTATTGCAATCAGTATCATTGAAGTCATTCTTCTGTATCCTTTGATAAAATCACGTATTCGTGATAGAAGAATTTGGTCAAGGGTTGCTCAAGATCGAGAATAGTGGAGGTATTAAAAAAAATGATCTTTTTTGGAAGAATTTTGGAAGGTAGGCGAGATAAATGCACGAGGCATTTTCCACCACATAACTCTTAGATATCTATTTTTATGTGGTCAAATACTCCATATTAATGGGGAAAATTTGCTTCAGGTTGATATAGAACTAAGAACCTTCTGTTTACCAGACGAGCGCTTAACAACTTTGCTATTGCGACCTACATCATTGAAGACTTTCCTCTATTTGTTTTGACGAGTACATGGATCCATCAAATTAACTTGTATAAAATCTAAGAGCAATACTACATTATGTTTCTATTGAATAGAGGGAACACTAAAACATTTCCTAAAAAGGATATTTGAGGTAAAAATATTTTTGAAGTAACCATCATCGTACTGATGATGTAAAAGTTGAGGTTGTACTGAGGTACGAATTGGTACGATACATTATGGTGGAGGGGAGGTCGGGTAGGTAGCTAAATTGTGGCTGCAACGTTGAATTTTCTTCTTCTTTCTTTGCTGAAAATGGAAGGTCTGAAAAGGTCGACTTCAAAGTGAAAAATATGAAAAGAAAAACAGCCAAAAGAAGAAGGAGGAGGAGTAGAGGTTATTAAATACAGTGTGCTAAAAATGCTACTTAAACGTATAAAGGCGTAATTCTTTCGGATTAATTATCACTTGTATAAATTCCATTGTTTTAACCCAAATCAGAGAGGTTATTACGGCCATGCCTCTATTGCGTATGTACTACCGTCCAACATGGATCCATGACGGCCAATAAAAAGAGAGTTACATTTTTTTTTTTGAAGTTATACTTCTTTAGGCGCGTTATGAGAAAATGATGAGAGTGAAATTTTAACAGTAATAATAACAACATCACCTTCCATGATCATCATTTTCAGGTGTTAGTCCTGGCTTGGNTTTTTTTTTTTTTTTTTTTTTTTTTTTTTATTTTTTTTTTTTTTTTTTATCGAAAATAGGCAGAAATGTTTTAGGACAGTTAGTGTTGTAGAGGAGAGTACCTTTTTTGTTAGCTCTAAACATCATCATTCAAAATGTTACAAACTTTTATCGTAACATTCAAAATGTTCCGATAAATTAATTACTAATTAATTATTTACGATAAATTAATTAGTAATTAATTTATCAGTTTTGATTTGACCGTGAATTTGTCAGTGTAATTAACGTATTTTTTTTATGTTGCAAAATATACGGTATCATCATGTTTGTGATTTCTCTGAGTAGGTTCCTTTAATTATAATGGAATTCAAGGGACTCCACAAATTCGCCACAACAGGTTTACATTTTAGCGGGATGTTCATTATATCGAGACTCGTAATGATATGAAGTTTCTTTGTACGAAGTTTATAGACAGGAGTAATGTTAGCTGAATCGGTCATGTAGTACTTAATGTAGCGTTGCTCCTTTTAAAATCAAGTAAATCAACGATTCTGCTTTTAAATAAAATTTGGGAAAATGGTAGAAATAGGTTGATACAAGAAGGCCATACCCAAGATTTTTTTCGGGGGGGGGGGGGTCCCAAGGATTGACAGCCNTTTTTTTTTTTTTTTTTAATATTATAAGTCACGTGCAAAGTAGAGTATTTTCATTTTAAAAAAAAAGGATTGAAATTTCGGGGCTTGGGTTCAGAAGAGGTTACCGAAAAGGTATTAATGACCTTTGGCTGAAACCCTGTTGGTGTGTGTTCCAGGTCATCCTGTTGCGTAGATTCCGTCATCGATCGTGAGGATGGAATGTTCATGTTGGCGCACGATGCAAGAAAAAAAAAATTACGACAGTTTCTGCAAAGGTATGGCCAGCCATTCAAGAATTACGAGTTCGAAACCGGGAATGGATAAAATAAATTTTAGAAAATGCTAAAAAGTAAGAATGGCCGTGCCTCTAAGGCGCCTGGTTAAACGTTTAAATCTTGATCTTTAAAGGTTACGATATACAGGGTGGACACAAACCAATACCCCCCCTCCCCCCGAATTTTCATTGTCCTTGAAAAACAAAAATAGCAATATAAGAATCGAAGCGAAACAGCTAGTTTACAGATAGATAACAGTTCCTTTTTTAAAACCCTATATTGAAAACGGTGGAAAAAAGATTGGTTAGAAAAACTAAAGTGAGAGGGCGCCCATTAGAGGAATGTATTATTTTTCATTTCTATTTGTGTGGTATATATGTGGTGCAAAGGTTGCAAAGGGCGTGGGAGAGTGATAAGGGTTATCTTTAGAAAAATATGATTCCGACATGCCAAGCCAAACGATTCCATTGCTATTTGATTTATTAAGCCGATTTTTGTTTACTTCATAAATGGAAAAGAAATTTTTAGATTTAGCCTTTTTTGTTTAGGGATTAGGAATGAATTTTTTTGGATATCAAAATTCTTTGAAAGATTTTTTGTTTTGTATTGTATAATCCATACTTCCATACTAATATATAAATGCGAAAGTAACTCTGTCTGTATGTATGTATGTTACGCTTTCACGCTTAAACTACTGAACCGATTTTGATGAAATTTGGTATGGAGATANACCGCCCCCCCCCCCCGAATTTAGATTGTTCTTGAAAAACAAAGATAACAATATAAATAGTGTAGCGAAGCACGGGCGAAACAGCTAGTATTAAATAAAATCACTTCAGAATTTGAAATATTTCGTTCAAGCATTTGAAATAATTTCCTCTTAGAGTACAGGTTTATGAAACACTTGGGTGAGCTCGCGCTAGCTATCACGAATAGATATTTTGTACAGCATCGCGCGAGTATTCCTTAACAGTTGCTTCACCTTCAAATACTGGGTTAACTTTTTTGAGATGAAATTATGAAAACAACAATCGTCCTTATTTATCCTCCAAAATATATTCAATTGAACAGTCCTCCTGGCCAAGCGAAAGACCTAGGTTCGTTTCCCGGAGGGGTTGGACAATTTTCGACTTAGTGATTATGATTCCGGGGCGGACTCACAGCCTCATGAGGACGATTAAAGTAGCTATTCAAGCTATACTTTACAGTGAGAAGCGACCAGTAACGGCATTATCAGTGTGGGCCTTACCATAAAGAATCTCTATATTTACAATTTATTATTTATATTCAAAAAAAAAATTAAATAATTAGGGACCTATCACATCAATAGATCCCTAATCAAGTAATACATTTACAATTTGAATAAATCTGTAATTATTTTGGGGTTGTCAATTGTTTTGAGGTTAATGTGTTCAAATCTCAATCAATGTAGATAGTTTAAAAAAAAAAAAATCCGTGCCTCGGGGGTATCAATTGTTGGGTATATTTTGGTTATCGGAAGCTGGTTTTCCTATGGAAAAGGTTGTTCCCCATCTATCCGTTTCAGAGTTACTATGAACTCCTTTTTAAGAAAGACCTCAACCTGAGAGAGAAAACTATAATAGAAATGAGAACAACAAGATATTAATGTTGAAAATTACCAACGATTAGAATTTACGAAGTTGATCCTTCATTGGAATTCAGGACTTGAAAATAATTTATAAAATGTTAAGTTGTTGTCAGAATTAGAATTATATTTTAATAGACTTCAAATCGACCGTTAGGATTATTCCCGGTTTTCTATTGGCTCTAAACAATCGATAATGTTTAAGTTAAATATTTTAACGGTTCGGTTGATGAACTGTATAACTGCTCATTGTTTAATTTTTGACATAAATATGATGCAACTGATATTCACACAGAAAGTTCTAGAAGTTATTATTCAATCAATACTGGCAGTGTTTTACGTTCAACACAATGTAAACTGATGGCCCGGAAACGCTTACGAATTACTTCAGGACATTCTTTTTAACATTTTTTTCTTGAAGGAAAGATTATTTTAATTTTCGTCGCACGACTTTTTCATTTTAATAGAATTGATTGCAATTTAAAGTTAAAATTGGCCAATTTTTGGTATCCGAATATCAGGTCTAGTAATTCAGTTGTTTCATAGCGCTTCTTTTATCTGATGTTGATGAGGCCTCCAGGATTTTCGTTCTTCATTCAATAAATTTTTATTTTGACGCATATTAATAAATGACGGTATTCAAATTCAGCATGAAAGTTGATAATATAAAATAAAATATGATGAAATAAATTTCTGAATGACTAGATTGTTTATAGATAGCACTTAATGCAATTTATATTAATACTAGCTGTTTTCCCGTGCTTCGCTGTTTTCCCGGTTACAAAATTCAACAACTCAATTTTAGATTTTTGGTGGAACCAACCCCCAGAGTAAACACGGCTCCTATTCAGAAAAACACGGCTCCTATTCGTGCGACGAAAATTAAAATTTCAGCTTTCTCGCTTATCCCGAAGTGATACTTCTTAACTATGTGTTTTTGGTGGAACCGACCTCAAGAGTGAGCACCTAGTTAGAAAATTCAATATTTTATTCAAAGATATGACTTTTTGTACTTCGGAACACCCTTGTATCAAATTTCAGCTTTCTCGCTAATCCCGAAGTGGTACTTCTCAATTCCGATTTTTTGGTGGTGAAAACCGTCCTAATCGGATAGAAACCGGAAATTTTCAAATTTTATATTTTTTCTGGGGTCCCCATATACTATATTGGGGAGCTCTATTCTTGGTCATTTTTCGTTATCTCTTTTAGTTTCCTCAGAAAAAAAAATCAAAAAGACCCGCTAAATAGCGTCATTTTTGGCGGTAACTTGCTCCCACTTGAACTTTAAATTTTTTCCTTTCTTATTACGCACCTAATACATACTAATAGGGACCTGTGTGCCAAGTTTCAAGTCTCTACGTTTAGCCATCGTGGAGCTACGTTGATTATCAGTCAGTCAGTACGTCAGTGTACCAACTGGGCTTTGCGTTTTATAAGTATAGATGAATGTCTTTGAAGACTTTATATTTTTTCTTGAAGGAAAGATTTTTTTAATTATTTTAATTTTCTTTTATTTTATTTAAATAAAAAGAAAATTAAAATAATTTTTCCTTCAAGAAAAAATATAAAGTCTTCAAAGACAAGACATTCTTTTTAACAATTTTGTCATTTTAGGAAAGGAGAGAATTCGATCAGAAAATGTATGATTATTCACGGTGTGATGCGAACCTTGAACCTCAAGACCAATAGTCAATGGTCTTAACGATTCGACCCTCAAGTTAGCGAAAAAATATTTACCTTTGAATTTTTTAAAATAAGAAGTTTAGGTAAGATTTGAACACTTACCATCTGGTACAGCAGATGATGTCATTAGAAAGTTGATGCAGGCTGCCCCCGTGCCATGGCCCATCAAACTAATGTTGTTCGGATCGCCACCAAACGCTTCGATATTTTCTTTGATCCAGTGTAAAGCTGCAATTTGATCCAACAAGCCGTAGTTGGACGGTTTACGAAGACGATAGTCTTTGCTGGGATTCAGAAATCCTGAAATAAAAGTTAGATTTAATTTTACAGCTACTATGGGGTACGCTGAGCAATTTGGATCAAAAGTACCACAAAAAGTTTATTTTCGAAAACTCGACATGGTTGCGAGAAAAATATGCTCATCAAAAATTGGTAACCACTCTGACAGAGGCGAAAAGTTTTGGCACAAAATAAGACCCATAATGGAACCCATATACCAAAAATCATCAAAATTGGTGCCGCACTCACGACGTATGTACGAATTCAATTTTTGGATCCTGCGTACTTTGAAACATAAAACAACATTTTTTTTTTTGTGTGTGTGTGGGGGGGGTANGGGGGGGGGGATTTTATTCGCGTTGATTCTAAAGGTTCCTTGTTGACCATAAAAAACCAAAATGCTGGTGTAAAACTAGACATCACTTCGTTCGTTCAAATAACTAAATTCGTTCGGTCCGAAGAAGGCGGGGTCCAACTTTTTGTGGAGCGATGCCCTTAGTTTGATTCGGAAAGTTTCGTGACCACTCCCCCTAGATCAATCCCGCTCTATAGGGTTTAGGCAAAAGGTATAAACTTTTTTCAGCAATTTTTTTCAAGGAAGAATTTTCTTTTTAGGCTGAGATCCAAAATTCAGAAAGTCCAGTTAGTTACGACTGGACCGGTACTACGATATTTTTGTCGCTTTGGTCGCGATCAACCAGTGGCGGATTTAAACTTTCGCCGCCCCTAGGCAATTTGCCGCCTCTATTTTGAAAAGAAATGCGATTTTGACAATTTCATTCTTTAGTGCTTACTCAGTAATTTTGTCGATTAATTTGAGACAAGAGAAATACAAACAAAACAATGCTCGAAATCTCATTTATTTTATTTCAATTATTACAGCCTAAGTACTCGTCATGAACCTCTCTTTTCAACACTTACATTTACAGGTCTTTGAGTCTTGACTGTGTAAAAAGTGAGAAAAATATATAAACATACACACTATTTTCATTGCCACCTAAATCCAAAAAAATATTTTTTTTCCTCTAAAAAAAATAAAAAAAAAAACTAAAAAAAAAAAAAATAGTCAAAAATGGAGNGTAAAAAAAATCGATTACAATGCCGTACGTTGACCAGATTCCTCTATGAATCTAGGATGAACAGAACCGGAGATATGAATTTTTCAAATTCATACGTTTCACTGAATGACCCTGTACATAAGGATCAAAATTGAAAATGCCTTAGGATTTTGTTCAAAGTATGATTTTATCATTGAGCCGGAATCCTCCGGCTCTTTCGCGACCCCAAGATGGGAACTGCTGAACTACGCCTTTGGCACACTTAGTTACACGTTCTCCTACTGCCTTTGCTCTTTTATATTGAAAAGAAAGTTTCAATTTTCTTTTCCATTATTTCAGTAATACAAGATACAAGCTGAAGGAGAACCGAAAAGTAGTAAAAGCTTAGGGTCCAATATTTTATACAACCAAATAATGGGCATTCTGAAGATTAAATTTAATCATCTTTTACAGGGCAGTGTGTATCTCTTAATATTATTTAATAAAAATATCTTACTTCCAATTCCCACGGGGAACTGGAACAGAAAGCTATCGTATCCATATCGTCCGAAAGTCGGTTGTTACTATCCTTATCCTATAGAAAGAAAAGTATTGTAAAGGGCTGAAATTTTCGATGTCGAGTTTTCATGGGGTCCCATCGGAGACCAAATCTCGAGTCTCAGCCAATGGTCCGTGTGTGTGTGTGTCTGTCTGTAAACAAGATATCTCAAGAACGGCAAGAGCTAGACTTGAATATGTATGTCAGTTTTATGCCATGAACGGTAAAATAAGATTTTGGTGGATATCGAATACACCGTTGGCGGTTTTATTTTAGAACGGTAATAGCTAGAACTTTAAACCTTGTGCCTATTCATGTCAATTTCATGTAAGAAATTGAAAAATACAACTTAGGTTGAAGTGTAATATACAATTAGCGGTTGATGGCCGCTCTTTGGCGGTTCCGCTTAAAACCAGAATGAAAAGAGCTAGAACATGAAATTTGGTGCCTATTCATATCAATTTCATATAAGAAATTGAAAAATTTAACTTATAGGTTAAAGTGTAATATATTGTTGGCCGCTAGTTAGCGGTTGAAGGTCACTTTTTGACGGTTCCGCCTAAATCTAGAATGGAAAGAGTTAGAACTTGAAATTTGGTGCCAATTCATATCAATTTCATATAAGAAATTGAAAAATACAACTTAGGTTGAAATGTAATATATCAAGAAATTTAATATACCTATAATCAGTTCGACATCGAAAATTTCAGCCCATTACAATACTTTCTTCTTTTTTATAGATAAGGAAAGTCGTGTGATGTTCACACCAGATTTTTTCAAAATGGGTTTGTTTAATAGTTTCCTAAGTTTACACAAAAACTATTCGGCTAACATTAACACGGCCGTCATTGCGGACAAAAGCTGGCGAACATGTTAAAATATTTGGTTGAGGTATAAGCATTTTGAACACCGAGTTTTTGGTGAAATAAGTTTTATTGACCGAACGAAACAAAGTCAAATTTTAACTCAAAACGTCTATTTTTCTAATTATTACATGATAATAATGGAAAGAAAAGAAAATTCTTTGTGTTATGATGCCCTGTACATATACAATTTTTGTGGGCATCATAGCATTACAAGGTATTCTCAACAATCACTAAAGCTATTATACTTTAACACTTTCCATATAATGCTACCACTTGTGGTTACCACCATAGCTACCGGACCAAGTAGAAAATTTGAAAAAAAATTTATCAAATTTTTGACACGGTTGAAATGTAATATATCAAGGATCGAATCTGGAACCTCCTTGGAGCAAGCAAACCGAGTGTTATGCACACTCTGTCACGGAGACGGTCTTACATGAATAATCAAATGCATTTCGATGGATAATTTATAACGTGAGAATCGCAAGACATAAATTGCATCAGAATGAGAATAATCGTATCAGTTCGAGAATAATCGCTAACAGTTCGAGAATAATCGGTAACAGTTCGAGAATAATCGGTAACAGTTCTAGAATAATCGGTAAAAGTTCTAGAATAATCGGTAATAGTTCGAGAATAATCGGTAACAGTTCGAGAATAATCGGTAACAGTTCTAGAATAATCGGTAAAAGTTCTAGAATAATCGGTAACAGTTCGAGCATTATCGTAACATTTAGAGATAGATAGACAGGCGTTAAAAATAGTCCCCTTTTATTTGGTCCAAAAAAAAAAATACAAGTGAAAAATACTGGAAAACAGATCTCATACAGTTTGGGCTTATACCCATGTGTTAAGTGGGCACAGGTTTTTCACCAATACAAGACTTTTATCTTTTAATAACAGATTATACAGTTTGGTAAACACTTCAGGTTTATACATATGTGCCAAGTGGGCAGAGGCAAAGGTTTTTCACCTATACAAGACTTTTATCTTTTAATAACAGATTATACAGTTTGGTAAACACTTCAGGTTTATACAGATGTGCAAAGTGGGCAGAGGTTTTTCACCAATACAAGACTTTTATCTTTTAATAACAGATTATACAGTTTGGTAAACACTTCAGGTTTATACATTCGTATATTCGTGAGCTAAATTCCTCTTTGGGGCTATGTAAGCCCCTGCACCAAAGCCTCTTATGGGCTTTTTGTGCTTGGAAATTAGCCTGTTTCCTAGCTAAGGCCCAAGATCTGCGCAAGCTTGATCAGCCTTTTGGCTAGGTGTTTATACAAATGTGTCATGTGGGCAGAGTTTTTTCACCAATAAAAGACTTTTATCTTTTAATATTACTTTTGTAAATGAAAAATAAAGTTTTTTTTTTTAAAAAAAAAAGTAAACCCTATTTTGGACGTGATCAGAACACTAATTTGATTGAAATTGGATGAAGCGGAGAGAGGAGGGGTCAAAAACAAAAAAATATATTCGAGTATGTTAGGGTGAACCAATTGAAGCACCCATATTCATGTGTATACAGAGTGTTCGAAATGTCCCGCAACGGATTTTTTTATTTTTAACGGCTAAAGATAGAGACTTGAAATTTTATAAGTAGTTCTAACACAAATTAATCTATTTTTTGGCGTAATTAAAATTTCTACAGGGTGACTCAAGAGTGGGTAAACAGACACCAACTTTCGATTTTTAAATAGAAACCCAGCCAGCGTCTATGGCACGGTATACTTTTGTATAACAAAACAAGCCTAAATTTAATAGCCTAAAAATACACCAGTTCCCGTTCGATCAATGAAGTTAAGGAACGNTTTTTTTTTTTTTTTTTTTTTTTTTTTTTTTTTTTTTTTTTTTTTTTTTTTTTTTCATTTTTTACACATTTTATAATTAAGGAGGGTAAAATTTCATTTTTGAAATTTTAACATCAAACGAAAATGAATTCCTACCCTTCTTAGGTATAAAAAAATTGTAAAAAATCAAAAGCCAATGGATTCAGCATAAAAAACTTAACTGATTTGATGTATTACATCAAATCAGTTAAGTTTTTTAACTGATTTGGTTTTATCACTTTTATTCCGAAGTGGTTTTTATCACTTTTATTCCGAAAAAAAATCAATGATTCAGCGGGTTTTATCAGAGATCCGTTTGATCAAAGTATCGAGTGATACTTTGATCAAAAGTGGGTAAACAGAAAGTTAGTTTCTGTTTACCCACTTTTGAGACACCCTGTAGAAATTTTAACCCTAGGATTGCCAGGGGGGGGGGTACAAAGTACCCGCGTTTTAGCAAAAAGCTTGTATATAGTAATCAAATTATGATACTTATTTTAATAAGACCTTTAATAGTTGTCACAAACAATATTTTCCATCATAAAATATAAAAATATGTATGTTCTAAACCTTCTAAGGGATGATATTGAAGCCAAACTTTGGGCGCGGGTAATTATGTACCACCTGCAAGAAATAAGTGTATGTAGACACTGTCAAAAGGCATTTGTCTGTGTGGGATGTCAGGAAGGACAAAGTTCTTATTCAGAATGGATTTCCTAAGATCTAGCGATTTTTTTTTTTTTAATTTTCATTTACATTATTTTACTCCTGGGATTAAATTTTATTTTTATGTAAGATAATATATGATTTTTTTACTTTTTAATAAAGAAAAACGACTTCTTGTAATAAAAAAAAATCTTTTTTTCTTTTATTTTGTTGGCGGATACTTTTTACCCCCCCCCCCCTTTGGCAATGCACGTAATTGAATAGAGATTGGCAATGCTGGGGTTAATTACGCCAAAAAATAGATTACTTTGTGTTAAAACTACATACAAAATTTCAAGTCTCTATTTTTAGTCGTTAAAAATAAAAAATCCGTTGCGGGTCTTTTCGAACACTCTGTATATTATGTTTGTACTCCTTTTCGACCATCTAGAAAGTGGAAAAATGGGAACGGGAAGTAATGAATTTTTTTCCAGCTCCTACTTCCCGATGAATCCTAATTTTGGATAGAAAGGAATGAAAGATATAATTTTTCGTTCCAAATATTGTGTAAATTTCTGGTAATAAATTAGGTACCTCTAATATTTTCTTCAGAACAAAGTTATCTTCTAAAGCCCGGGTTATATACAAGGTGGTACAAATGAGGGTGGTGAAGGGGAGCTATTTTTGAGTTTATTATGGAGTTGGTAGCTCCTCTGAACTTTACCTAAAAGGTCGCCTGTTAGGGTAGTGTAAAAAAATATAACATTGAAAAACATTTAAACAATGTACAATTATATAATGTGATGTGGAAACCTGGAAACTTAACTGCTGGATGTTTTAATTAACTTAAATTAATTAAACTAGACCATAGGATTAGAAGGATGGATAGTAGAATAAGGAAAATTGGGAAGGTTTTAGGTATAATAATTACCGAAAGCGTAATTTCTTCCAATCCATATATGACTTGCTAACTTTCCATGAGGAAAAGTAAATCATACTTGAGATTGTAAGAAGTTACTTGAGGGTGACATCCTCACGGGCCGAGTCCACCTGAGCTGATGGTGTAAAATAACGCTGAAAGCAACTCTGTAATATCATTATATTTATAACTCTTATGCTACTGACGTAATTATATTGCAGTGATTGTCATGGTTCTGGAGACCCATGTCAATTATCAGCCTCCAATAACGGATGTATGATGACAATTAAAAACATAAGCAGTATACTACAACTTATCTAGAGCTGCTGTCTCATACATCTGGCTACCATCGGATACGATGATGCCACATTGAATGAATTATAGGTATAATATTGATTCTGAGTTTGTCCGTTTGTCACACTTTAAATGTTGTGAAATTATTAAATTATAATATGAAATAATGAATAAATATTTGTAAATTTGAAATGAATATAAAAATATAATGTTTGAAAAACAATGAATTCAATTAGCAATAATGATTGCAGATTTATTAATGAAATATTTAAATGAAAAATATTAAAATCAAGATAATTATTAAATTGTAATAAAATGAAAATTGAGATCAGAAACACATCTAGGACCAGGAAATGTATTTCGTATGTTAATGATTATGCTGTAAATAATGTTTGAAACGGATTTTATGCGGCAGAGCCCCCCCCCCCCC
>CM022876.1:34451008-34471000 GCA_012654025.1 Pachypsylla venusta
ATCAGGAACTGGATCCGTGGAGTGCAAACCATACCTTGTGCGGAACGCCTTTTGAGTGGCTATAATGGTTCACTTTTTTAAAAAACAACTTGACAACGAACGCACGATGCACGCTCGACCAAACCATTGCAACAACTAAAAACATATCGTGTTGAATATCACAAACCCCTCGCTCCTCCCACTATCACACCCCTCCCACGATTTTTCGAAAAGTGGAAATACTAATTGCCGCACCCTATATAACCTAGGTCATCCTATGGTAGCGACTAGAGGCTCACGCTACTCGTAAACCTCAAGTAACTTCTCACAAGCATGATCTATTTTTTATCGTAGAAGTTTCTCATAGGTAACAGCCTTGGGTCTGGTTTGCAACAACTCGACACGAGTTGTTGATACTTAAGAATCCTTACGGATAATGCAGTACCTTCTCCTTGCTTTCTGCATGGGTAATGGAAAAGATATCGTTTCCGACCCTGCCATTGGTCGCCTTTTACGACTGGCACGAACTTGCTTGCCTTTGGAAGTATTCTTTTTAAGTCCCCCTATCCACAGGGGACATAGGCAGGACGTAATGCAGTAGTTGCTCCTTGATTTCTGCATGGGTAATGGAAAAGATATCGTTTTATGAACTTCAATAAATTTTGTAACAAATTACGTCTTCGGAATAATATTTGACTTACCTAAAATTCCAAGTCGATAATTTATAGTAACGACAACCAAACCACCAAAACTGGACAACACAGTGCCGTCATAGACGCTGCCCGAATTCCATGAAAACGATTCACCATGGATAAACACCAGAACGGGATTCTTCTCAGAAGCTTTTGTCTCGTCTGTAACAAACAGAAATGATGAACATTAATCAAATACCAAACATTGTCAAATACCAAACATCGTTAAATATCAAACATTGTCAAATAACAAACATTATCAAATACCAAACATTGTCAAATACCAAACATTGTCAAATACCAAACATTGTTAAATACCAAACATTGTCAAATACCAAACATTGTCAAATACCAAACATTGTTAAATACCAAACATTGTCAAATACCAAACATTGTAAAATACCAAACATTGTTAAATACCAAAAATTGTTAAATACCAAACATTGTCAAATACCAAACATTGTCAAATGCCAAACATTGTCAAATACCAAACATTGTCAAATACCGAACATTGTTAAATACCAAACATTGTCAAATACCGTTATTGAAGGAACTTGGTAAAAATTTGATCTTGTTCAGAGGAATCTTCTCCCCCTGACGACAGTTGAGTAGCTATTTTCAAGCAAAAAAAAGCAAGTACAGGTACAGGCTAAGGTATAGGCGTCTCTATGGACCTTATTGTAGGTTTAATTAGATGAGCATAGTAATATTTATCATGGAATATTTGTTGAAAAATATCTTATACTTCTGCCAAAGTATATCTTGTACTTCTGTCAATACCGACAGCCTAAGTATATCTTGTACTTCTGTCAATACCGACACATAATAATAAAAGAAATAAAGCGTATAGTCTGAAACCCTGTATACTCGTAATATTGACGTAATATGTTTTCAAACATGTTATTCCAGCCCAGGACTGCCCCAGGATAACGTTTCTTCAGTATGTTTTGTCGAGGAGAATAATTTAGCTCTCATATTTTTCATTTGACTCTTTTATTTCTATTCCATTTTCATCTATTTTCTTTTTACATTTCTTCATCAGGTGTTTTTGAAAATTTCTTTTGGTGATCTAGGCTTAATTTGTTGAGATTTTTTTAAATTTCAAGTGTGTCTACCGATCTAGTATGTTTGGTTCAACCCTCGAAATTGTTCATTGAGAGAAAGGTATTCTACAAAATGCTTCAATGACACCCAGTTGACTTTAAATAGGTATTTCCTTTTTATGTATACAGGGTGAGTCATTTTAAAGGACATAGTCAAATATCTCGCAAACCGTAAGAGATTGGAAGAAAACGGTCGATACAAACCCTCCTTATTTTTCAGGGAGAAATTTAATGTTGACCTTTAAATTTTTCTCCAAGGTCGCCTTTAGTTGACCTTAAAAGATTATTTTAAGGTCAACTTTGTTTTTTAAAATGGAACGCTGTATTTTTACTTGTGATTTTGAATTTTGTATTAAGAAAGAAATGTATTTTCCATAACACGTTTTTCGATTTGACTTAAAGATTTCGAGATAATTTTGTCCTTGGTGTGCTCTTAGTAAGAGATATCGCACATGTGCAGCATTACGGCACGCCTTATATTTTGCAAATATTTGTGCATAGACCATTGATGTTTCACTAAAATTACCACATTTATGCAAAAATATTTCAAAATGGGCGTACCGATAATACTTCATATGTTAGATATCTCTTAGTTAAAGCACGTCTAGGACAAGATAATCACGAAAGCTGTGAGTCGAGTCGAAAAAAAATTTAAGCAAAAAATATTTCTTTTTTAATACAAATTTCAATACTATAATAAAAAATACAGGCTTGTATTTGGAAAAATAAAGTTGACCTAAAAATAAGTTTGAAGGCGACTTGAAGAAAAATTTAAAGGTCAGCATTAAATTTCTCTCTAAAAAGTAAGGAGGTTTTGCATCGAACGTTTTCTTCATATCTCTAACGGTTTTCGAGTCCTTTAAAATTATCCACCCTGTATAGGTATGGTCTTTTTGCGAGGAGACATAGCTGTAAAAATGTTTCCCAATCTTCTATTTGGGGAAAAGACCTTTTTTTTTTAAAAAAAAAAATGTTCAATCGCCGAATTACGGGGTTTGACCATTTTGCAAATATTAAAGCGCGATGTGGTCGTTTTTTGCTCATTGAGCGATTTCGAGATTTGAGCCTAACATGCACACCCAATCAGTTGATATACCGATACCACTGGGAACTCTATTTTTATTTACACTAGCGCTAGAGTTTCACCGTCCCTCCGCCGTGTGGGTTAACTATCCTCATATCTTGTTCGTTATTGTACATACGAACACACAGTATATTCAATTGCAAATATTTTTAGATTATTATTTATGTACAAAATAAAAATAATAAGGGAAAAAAAATTCATTTAAGGGGGGGGGAAGCAAGCTTGAGCCGCCCAAGGTTAGATGGAAGTTTATTTCATGTGAGGAATTTTCAGGAGAACTGATGTTATGAAAAAAAGTTTCATAGTAAAGAATCATAGGAAATGGTTTGGGAATATTTCTAACATTATTTTATTTATAATAAATATATCTGCTGTGGTTATTATATTTTTTTTTACGTACCTCCGAGGATTAGTCCTATTCCGCAAAATTACACAGGGTGATCCACTTTTATGGTAGAATTATTAAGGAAGGTAACGCCGACCCCTAAAAGAATTGGGAAAAGGTCAAGTTAAAGGAGAAAATACATCTATCCTTTGTGGTAATTGACAACCTGAGCCCTTAGAACCATACATGTCATCATTCAAATATTATTACGAAAATGTGGGTTTTTACACCATCAGATCTGGTGGACTTGATCTGTGAGTAATTATTTCACCCGAAAGTAACATCTCACAATCCCAATCAGGTATAACGTTGCATCATGAAAATTCATATGCATTTCGCCTCGGGGAAACAACGGAGAACTCAAATTAGCATCATTTTCTTATGTGTTACAAATTTTGAGGATTTCGAGATGAGAAATGTCCAGTTTCATATTGAGGGATTTCAAACGAGAAGTTTTCGGGGTGAGAATTTCAATTTATGAATGCAATTAGTTGAAGAAATTTGTGGTGGCAGGATGAAAGGGTGAGGATTTTGGGGAATGAAGTTTTTTTTTTTAGATTGATGGGTTTGAAGAAGAATTTTTGAGGACATTGAGTAAAATTCTGTTTGTTGCAAACGATAGAAAATCACTGATAACCAATCTGATGTTGATGTTTACATTCAAAACTAGGGAATGCCATTTCTTGAGGAAAATGTCTTAAATTTCTCGAGATTTTTTTTTTTTTTCATTTTTGTGAACTCCACTTTTGACCACGGTATACATCCCGGAATGCACTTGTATGTGTGTATGTATGTTTGTTTGTTGCAAGCCACAATTTTCATCCGATTTTGACGAAATTTGATATATATGTTTAGGACATTAAGGAAATTTGGGGGGCCCCAAGGTGGCCAATATTGTATTTTTGAAAATGATTTTTATCTTTTAGCGGTTTGTCGTAGAAACGTAAAATTGTGATATGTTATGGCTGTTATTAAGGGATTTTTGATCGAGGCAAAATATTTTGTTTTTTTGAAAATTATTTTTATCTTTTAGCGGTTTGTCGTAGAAACGTAAAATTTTGATATGTTATGGCTGTTATTAAGGGATTTTTGATCGAGGCAAAATATTTTGTTTTTTTGAAAATGATTTTTTAAAATTTTGATTAAGATATTGACTGCCACACTAACGTGAACACCTGATCATCTTGATATAACAATCATGTCACTCTTACATGGGTTCCTGCCATAAAAACAATGAAGAGCCGACAAGCTGGCAAAATAGTTACTTACTGCCTTTTGTTGATCCTAAACCATGTTGGGGCAAAATAAAAAGCCACCTACAAATGAAAATCAAACACTGGGAAGACCAAATAAAAGTTCAACGGTGGACAAGCATTCCAAAAGAACAGAAGAAATGGTCTCTCTCAGTAAAGAGGAACAGAGGATATTGCGAGGGCCTTCTCAAGGTATAACTGAAGAATCTGCCGTCTTCAGTTATACTTGCAGTCTAACTAAAGAGACATCGGAGACAGCAGAACATATAATCTACAAAGGCAGAGCCACCTCTTTTTTCAAGGATGACCAAAACACCTAGAGATCAGGACTAGGGGGATCCTAAGTTTCATCAGGGGATTGGATCTGTTTTAGATGAACAGATGCACGTCACAAAACAACTTAGGTGGCAGTGACAAAGTGTCGCAGTGACAAAGAGACTATCTCAATTGAGAATCATCTACCTGTGAACTGTGAAATGATTTTTTTAATTATTTGAAAGCGACACTTTCTATTTCACAATTTCCACATAATCTTTTGTCGAACAAAAGCTCGCAAGGAATTTTTTCTATCGTATTAATTTTCAATTAAAAATTTTTCCGTTTGGTTTCTTAAAAATAATAAAAAAGGAACTTTATCCCATTTTTCCTCTCTTATAGATGACGGCGACAGAAACTTTTGAAAGTTTTCCAGTGAATTTCCAGTGAAGACAGGTTTATCTCCTTTTTCTGTGCTTCTGTAAACAGAGTGACTATTGTCAGACTAAGAAGACTGAATGTGTATACAGGGTGTCCATAAAGTCTCACCCCCCCCCCCGTATCTCGAGAATGGCTGAAAATATAAGAAAACGCAAAAACACGTATCCCTTAGATTTTAGGCGGATAAATTTTAGTTTAAAAATTTTTTGGCCTCGGCCAGCCATTTAGCCTGGACACCGACTGGATTCAAAATCTTAAATGAAAGGTTCATATATCAAGTGACACCTTGTTTTAAAGGTCTCGTTAATACGAGTTCAATACAGAAAACCAGAGCTCTCTAGGATCTACCGTTCACGAATTACAGGGCGGAACATGTGACAATGGATCTTTGCGGCCGTACCGAAATGGTAGGTAAAAATGCCTAGAAATAAGTTTTCATGATCCCAAATAAGTAATTTAGTTAAAAATAGTGGTCCAACAATATGGTTGTGCGGCCCACTTCGACCGCAGATTTTGAGCTGTCTTAGACCAAAATATTCAAAAAAGCTGGATAGGTTTGGTCTAAGAAGGCTCGATCCCTGCGGTCAAAGTGGGCGGGACAACCATCTTTTTTTACTGAATTACTTATTTGGTATCATAAAAACTTATTTTTAGGCATTTTTACCAACCATTTCGGTGCGGCCGCAAAGGGCCCATGTCACATGTTAATTAATAAACGGTAGATTCTAGAGAGCTCTGGTTTATAATGAACTTGTATTAACGAGACCTTTAAATACCTTCTCCTTTAAGATTTTGAAGCCAGTCGGTTTTTGCGTTTTCTTATATATTCAGCCATTCTCGAGATAGGGGGGGTGAGACTTTATGGACACCCTGTATAGACACTTTGAAAGTTTTCCAGTGAATTTAAAGACAGGTTTATCTCCTCTTTCTGCGCTTCTGTAAACAGAGTGACTATTGTCAGACCAAGGAGACTGATGTGTATATACAGACACTTTGAAAGTTTTCCAGTGAATTTAAAGACAGTCTTATCTCCTCTTTCTCTGCTTCCGTAAACAGAGTGACTATTGTCAGACCAAGAAGACTGAATGTGTATATTCTATCAATATACACAGGGTGTAGCTGAATAAAATATGTTAAGTTCAACCACATGACCAAATAAAAGCCGTTATTCCTGCGTCTAATGTGACACGTTAAGTACACTAGTTCTCTTAAGATCACTCAAGTTAGGCAACGTCCAGCGAAATTTGACCAAGTGGGTGTCCACGTGGGTTCATACTCCCGTGAAGCAGGCCTTTTTGTGGGACAACCCAAGCTGGTTGAGGTTAATGAGTGTAGCTGGTTTGTAAGTTTCCAGCGAATGAACGGTAAAGCCTCCGTCTCGAATGACCAAAAGGTGTTCAAGAGACGTTAAGCCCGAAAAAAGAAACGTTATAATCCCTTTAAAATGAGTACTAAAGATTCTATAGTTGTCATCATCGACATGGTCTTCCAGAACCATGTCAATCACTGGAATATAATATACTATCTGAGAGCACGGCAGTGCGCCAGGCCAAGTTCCGGAAAGCACCAGTGTATCTTTACACGAAGCAATTCACCGGGTTTTTCACACCATCAGATATCCGGTTCTTCAAGGAATAGGTCATTAAAATTTTGAACATACATTCCGTAGTATAAAGTCTTATCTCCTCTTTCTCTGCTTCCGTAAACAGAGTGACTATTGCCAGACCAAGAAGACTGAATGTGTATATTCTATCAATATACACAGTGTGTAGCTGAATAAAATATGTTAAGTTCAACCACATGACCAAATAAAAGCCGTTATGCCTGCGTCTAATGTGACACGTTAAATACACTAGTTCTCTTAACATCACTCAAGTTAGGCAACGTCCAGCGAAATTTGACCAAGTGGGTGTCCACGTGGGTTCGTACTCCCGTGGTGCAGGTTTTTTTGTGGGACAACCCAGGCTGGGTGAGATTAATGAGTGTAGCTGGTTTGTAAGTTTCCAGCGAATGAAGGGTAAAGCCTCCGTCTCGAATGACCAAAAGATGTTAAGCCCGAAAAAAGAAACGTTATAATCCCTTTAAAATGAGTACTACAGATTCTACAGTTGTCATCATCGACATTGTCCTCCAGAACCATGTCACTCACTGGAATATAATATACTATTGAGTATACAGGGTTTGCACTTTCTAATTGTCCCATAGAAATTTACATGTAAATTTTGGACTTATGGCTGGCATATCCTCCCAGTTTGTCAGAAAATAGAAATGATAGTGATTTTTGGTGTAATTTTTAACCAGGAATCCAATGAAACTAATCACGAAAATCGGATTCTGGACTTAGNGGAAGAATTGGAGGAACTTGGCCTTTTTTCAATGATAATTTTTTTGTGAGATTGAGTATACAGGGTTTGCACTTTCTAGTTGTCCCATAGAAATTTACATGTAAATTTTGGACTTATGGCTGGCATATCCTCCCAGTTTGTCAGAAAATAGAAATGATAGTGATTTTTGGTGTAATTTTTAACCAGGAATCCAATGAAACTAATCACGAAAATCGGATTCTGGACTTAGAACCGATCTAGTGGACTAAGGACCCCTTCATAGAATAATGGTTAATACATTTCATAATTTGGGAAAAAAATGTATGCAAAATAACTCGAACCCACGTCCTTTGTATTACTAGGTATGTACATCATTTAGGCAACACAGTTTCTGATAATTGAGGAAATTACAATTTCAAAAAATAGGTTTCTGCATACATTTATTCCCCAATTATCAAAAGTATTAGCCATTATTCTATGAAGGAACCTTTAGTCCACTTGATCGGTTCTAAGTCCAGCACCGTAGCTCCGATTTTCTTGATAATAGTTTCATTGGAGTCCTAGTTAAAAATTACACCTCATTTCTATTTTGTCACATAGTGGGAGGATATGCGAACATTAAATCGAAATTTACATGTAAAATCCGATGGGACAACTAGAAAGTGCAAACCCTGTATATCATCATCAATATACTATTAAGAAATTAATAATATTATAATATACTATAGAGGAGTTGCTTTCTGAGTTATTTTTAGCTGAGGTGGACTGTGCCCGTGAGGATGTCACCCTCAATCAGCTTCTCAAAATCTCAAGAATGATTTACTTTTCTTCATGGAGTGCTATTACCCAGTATAAAAACATCAAACCTTTAGTTTGAATTTCAGTCAAGTACGAGCATTGTCGTTTATTTATTTTCAACCGAAATGAGATTTATATAAAACTTATTGCTACCCAGTATAAAAACATCAAACCTTTCGTTTGAATTTCAGTAAAGTACGAACATTGTAGTTTATTTATTTTCAACCGAAATGAGATTTATATAAAACTTATTGCTACCCAGTATAAAAACATCAAACCTTTCGTTTGAATTTCAGTCAAGTATGAACATTGTAGTTTATTTATTTTCAACCGAAATGAGATTTATATAAAACATTAGGGTCTAATTACGCCCCAGATTTGGAATCGTCACGAGAACCCCCCTCAATTTTTTTGCCCCACCCCCTTGGTGGGGCCAAAAAATGTTTATTATTTTTTGCCAGAAAAATAATAAACCCATAATTCACATTGGCAGAGTTTTTTCAGTTTGGTAATAAGTATGCTCATGCCGGCGTCTATGGGTACCCTTGATTTTGACCCAACAAAATAAGGATCTAGTTTTAACACCTGAGAACAGACGGACAAGCGTTTAAAAAAATAAGCTGTTAACACACATCAGTTACACAACAGTATGGTGGAACCGTGCACCTTGGTCCATTTTGGTGAAACTTGATATGGACATTCATATGTTTGTCCGTTGGTTCCACCATAACTCTCGAACACCTTGTTCTATTTTGGTGAAACTTGATATGGGCATTGATATGTCTGTCCGTTGTTTCCACCATAACTCTCGAACGCCTTGTTCCATTTTGGTGAAACTTGACATGGACAATTCATATGTCTGTCCGTTTTTTTAACGATAACTCTCGAACGCCTTGTTCTATTTTGGTGAAACTTGACATGGACATTAATATATCTGTCCGTTTTTTCCACCATAACTCTCGAACGCCTTGTTCTATTTTGGTGAAACTTGATATGGACATTGATATGTCTGTCCGTTGGTTCCACCATAACTATTTGGTGACGCTTGATATGGACATTGATATGTCTGTCCATTGGTTCCACCATAACTCTTGAACGCCTTGTTCTATTTAGGTCAAGCTTGATATGGACATTGATATGTCTGTCCGTTGGTTCCACTATAACTCTCGAACGCCTTGTTCCATTTTGGTGATACTTCATATGAACATTGATATGTCAGTTTAGAGAGCGACATGGTATTAGCTCTTTAGCTAGTAAAATAACAAATCCGTCTTTTTAAATTTCATTTTAAGCATTTACAAAATTTAAGTTAACCAGCGACTATGGCACGTTGAATACATCAGTTCCCGTTAGATCACTGAAGTTAAGTAACGTCCAGCGAGGTTGTACCATGTGAGTGTCCACGTGAGTTCGCGCCTTCGTGATGCTGGCTATTTTTCCTTGGCTGGGTGAGGTCAATGTGGGTAGCTAGTTTGGGAGATTCCAGCGAATGGAAGGTAAAACCCCCTTCTCGAATGACCAATAGAGACGTTATAAGCCAAATTAAAAAAAATATATATTTTTTTCAGGGAGTGATATGGTATTTCCTTAGCTACTAAAACAATAAACCCGTCTTTTTAAATTCCATTTTAATCATTTTCAAAATTCATTTAAGTTAATTTAACAAAAGCAGACTCAATTAAATGTACTTTCTCTTAAAAAAAAAAATGAAAAGCTATCAGAAAGTTAAAAAGAAGACAAGACAATAACGAAAAATAGGACTTTTTTTAAGGGAAAATAGGGAAGTTAGAAAGTGGGACAAAAAAATTAAAAGGTGACAAGCGGGGTAGAAAAAGAGGAAATTATTTTTAAGGAAACTTTTTATGAAATTTATAAACAAGTTTGTGAGAATTTTTTTTCTAACTTGACAGATAACTGAAATATTATAATGAAGAGAGAGACCAAAAAAAGTTTATCGTCATTCGACACGAAGCAGTGTTGATTTAAGGCTTAGAAGTATAAAGTTAGGTATAAATTAAAATAATCTAATTTCCCTTCCCACAAAAGTTCATCTGAGCGGAAAACAGGCCCAGTGACAGCACAAGTGTATTTTTCGCTGAAAACATAAAAACAGCGACCCATATTGATCTCACACAGACTGGAATGGGGCAATAATAGCCACCTGCATCTCAAAGGACCGAAAACTACATGATGATCAAGGAATACCTAGCTCGATGTTGCTTGTTGCTTCAGTGATCCTACAGGAACTGGAGTATTCATTGAAGCCGGTTTAGATCAATGAATATATCAGAAATAATGACACAGCGCATAAACACAAGGGGAAGAATTTTGCTGTTATAATTAAACAAATTATGTGTCATTAATATAAAAACACGACAAATGCACTCGCATTTAAATTTAAATCGTAGTTATAGATTACGCAACATTTCGTTGTATACGTTTTGTGTGCGTGAATGAATTTTCATAAATTCATAGAAATCTTAATTATGCTTCAGAGTACAAAATTTTATTTCAATAAAAGAACAATTGAGTACAGTATATTGATCCATATTTGAGGCCGTAAAATGCTGCTCCGCGCGGTATTTCCTGAAAATCAAGTGATGTTGTGATAAGAATAATAGACCTTATATAGAATATACAGGGTGTCCATAAAGTCCCACCCCACCCCTCGTATCTCGAGAATGGCTGAAAATATAAGAAAACTCAAAAACACGTATCCCTTAGAATTTAGGGGGATTAATTTTAGATTAAACATTTTTCGGCCTCGTCAGCCGTTTAGGCTGGGCACCGGCTGGATTCAAAATCTTAAATGGGAAAGTATATCAAGTGACACCTTGTTCTAAAGGTCTCGTTAATACGAGTTCATTACAGAAAACCGGAGCTCTCTAGGATCTACCGTTCTAGAATTGTAGGGTGGAACATTTGACCCATTCCCTTTGCGGCCGCACTGAAATGGTAGATAAAAATGCCTAGAAATTATTTTTTATGATCGCAAATAAGTAATTTAGTAAAAAATAGTGTTCCAAGAAGATGGTTGTACCGCCCACTTCAACCGCAGAGTTCGAGCTTTTTTAGACAAAAATTTTCAAAACAGCTGGATAGGTTTGGTCTAAGAAGGCTCACATTCTGCGGTCAAAGTGGGCGGGACAACCATATTTTTTGCTAAATTACTTATTTGGGATCATAAAAACTCATTTCTAGGCATTTTTACCTACCATTTCCGTGCGGCCGCAAAGGGAATGGGTCACATTTTCCACCCTGTAATTCTTGAATGGTAGATCCTAAATAGCTCCGGTTTTCTGTAATGAACTCGTATTAACGAGACCTTTACAACAAGGTGTCACTTGATATACCTTCCCATTTAAGATTTTGAATCCAGCCGGTGCTCAGCCTAAACGGCTGGACAAGGCCAAAAAAATTTTAGTCCAAAATTAATCCCCCTAAAATCTAAGGGATTCGTGTTATTGCGTTTTCTTATATTTTCAGCAATTTTTGAGATACGGGGGGTGGGGTGAGACTTTATGGACACCCTGCATAGTCATCAGTCAGTCCTATAAGAATAATAGAACTGAAGAGTCCCTTTGCACCGGCAGTATTGTGGGTATTATTATTATATGGTAAATATCTCAAATTCATGAGGATAAAGCTCCATGGGTTGGCTGTGGGTTTGAACCAACGCCCTACTGTTCTACCTGTCGCCTTACCACTACACCACCAGGTCCCGTACAATCCTTTGCCAGCCCTGCATTTGATGAAATCTAATCTTCATTAACTGACGCGACGGTATTCCATTGATTCCTGTAGACAGAACTTATTCGGTAAATGACCCCTTCTCCAATGACATTTTGCCAGTTTAATTCTAATAAAAAGAAGAAGAAAAAATGTGCCAAGAAGACTATTGTATACATTTAAGACATGCTAGCAAATGAATAAAATAACATGGCGAGGTGAACTCAAGGGGGAACGGCTGAATTGTATTAATGAAAATAATGGTGGATCAGATTATTTTTCCACTTAACTTAACTTAAATGTCCAAACTGTAAAGAGAAAGAGATTGGAGAGAAAGATGAAATGATTGGAGAGAAAGATGAGGTGATTGGAGAGAAGGATGAAGTGATTGGAGAGAAAGATGAGGTGATTGGAGAGAAGGATGAAGTGATTGGAGAGAAAGATGAGGTGATTGGAGAGAAGGATGAAGAGATTGGAGAGAAAGATGAGGTGATTGGAGAGAAGGATGAAGTGATTGGAGAGAAGGATGAGGTGATTGGAGATTTTGGTGAGAAGGATGAGGTGATTGGAGAGAAGGATGAAGTGATTTGAGAGAAGGATGAAGTGATTGGAGCGGAGGATGAGGTGATTGGAGAGAAGGATGAAGTGATTTGAGAGAAGGATGAAGTGATTGGAGCGGAGAATGAGGTGATTGGAGAGAAGATGAAATGATTTGAGAGAAAAATGAGGTGATTGGTGAGAAAGATGTGGTGATTGGAGAGAAGATGAAATGATTGGAGAGAAGGATGAGGTGATTGGAGAGGATTTTGGTGAGAAGGATGAGGTGATTGGAGGGGATTTTGGTGAGAAGGATTGAGGTGATTGGAGAGGATTTTGGTGAGGAGGATGAGGTGATTGGAGAGACGGATGAAGTGATTCGAGAGAAGGATGAAGTGATTGGAGAGAAGGATGAAGTGATTGGAGAGAAGGATGAGGTGATTGGAGAGAAGATGAAATGATTGGGGAGACAGCTTCCGTTCGGTCAGCCTGTTTTATGCTGGTACCCCTAGTGCGCTGAAATCGTATCCTATTTTCGAGAATTATCAAAATATTATGATACTTCAGGTTATAATTATTTAAGCTATGGAATAACTTTATACCGAATTTTAGTTTTCTATGTCATCATGAAGTAATACTTATCAATTTCAGTTTTTCTGTGGTAAAAGCTAGCCGTATATCGGGGGAAACATGATTTTTTTTTTTCTAAAGAAGGTTGCTGGTCATTTTTCGTACTTCCCGTCATTCATGGCGACATACTGAATCGTCATTCATGGCGACATACTGAATCGTCATTCATGGCGACATACTGAAAGGTTTCGATGCCTACAAGGATGTGCTTCAAATTTCTAGGCTTATGACTGAGTACGTCAGTCAGTAAGTTTTCCAACTGGAATTTGTGTTCTCCCAAGTATACATTAATTTCGCCTTTATACAGAACAAATTTGTATAAAGAGAAATAGTTTTTGCGTCTTATCTTCTTTGGAAAAGCCTCTTTGTTTTCTCCTTTCTTCTCAGAATTAGAAATCAAGTAATTAAGAAGAGTATTACGATTTTTATTTTAAAAATCTTTTAATTTCCTTTTTTGCCACTCTCTCTCTCTATCCCTTCTCCCTCTCTTTTTTCTTCCACTATTCTTTAACTTTCGGTTCCAGAAAATTATTTTTTTATCCGTGTATCTACCTAATAATGCTTGTCATAATTTAACTGTCTTTCTCAGAGTAAATACAAGAAGATAAAGTATTCGTGTAGAAAATGCTGTTGTTGCTATTTTGTTGTTATTATTGTTTTTTTTTTGTTNAAAGTCTCTAAACGGAGGAAATCTGAAAATGAAGTATACAACAGCCGTTAGTCATCCGTGATATGATATTTTTGAGTAATATTTAATTTCTTTAGTTTCATTGTACCGGACAAAAAGTAATCCTCTTTGGGGGGCTTTATTTACGAGTTTTTGCTCATAATCCGTTTAATTCGTAGTGTCGACACGAGTCGAGCAGAAACCCAGAAACAAAATACAAATCCCAAGTTGATACCTATACAGACTGACGTACAATCAACGTATACCCACGTTGCGATAACTAAACGTAGACATTTGGATAACAATGTAAAAACAAAATAATAGAGTTCTGAGTCCAAAATTCTTTTGAATTAAATTACAAACAAAATATTTTTATGCTTTATTTTCTGTAATTTTTGGGGGGGCTTTGCCCTTTTGCCCTTAAGGAGCAGCCGCCCCTGCAGACATCACACTCACAGACCAAAACGTGTTTTGGCATTGACAACACCAGCCATAACATATCGAAATTTTACGCTTCTACAACAAAACTTGTGATTTGTATAGCGTAACAAAGAAACATACGCATATACATACAAACATATAAATTGGCATTGACAACACCAGCCATAACATATCGAAATTTTACGTTTCTACAACAAAACTTGTGATTATACTTATACATACATACACACACACAATTACAAATATACAAGTGCATTTCGGGATGTATATGTATACTGGGGTCAAAAGTGGAGTTCACTAACGTTCACAAAAATAAATGAAGAATTAATAAAAGATTTCTGTTCCCCTCCACATTGAAAATTCTACCTCTGTTGAAATATTTATTTCCAAAGTTATTATTACACAAATGCCATCGGTGACTATCGAAAATTAAAGTTTTACAAATTTTGACAAAACTTTTCGCACACAAAAGATAATTTGTATTTATAAAGTTCGAAACAGTTTCTCTTGTGGCAATTATTTATTTGAATAGAAATTGACAGAGTAACAAAAATAACAAATATTAACTTTGTATTAGAAAATGGATATATAAGATGTTCGAGGGAGGGTACGCACACGCAAAGGCGAAAGCTCAGTTTAAGATCAGTGTAATTTCAAGGTAAATGAAGGATAAATTACTGTCATGCTCTTATTTAACGTCCTATCTAATACAAACATTAAATTAAGATACAGAAAAAAATTAAAATTAATAATATCTGACTCATCCTGTATATATCTTCTACATAGGTATCTGACTCATCCTGTATATTATGATACGACACGACAGACGGAGCGTGATGAGCACCCGTTTTTAGATTCCACAAAAGTTGTCTTCGGACTCCTAATTCGATGCGGTATTCTATAGCATACTGCATTAATTATTCACGAGGCACTTCTAGTTATTTCAATTTATATATTGCTATCTCTGCAATTGTAATTGTTCCAATAATGCTGTAATTGTTCCAATAATGCTGGATTGCCTACTTTCTATAATATGGTGAATGGAGGCACGTTGTTTGATGTTAATAATTTTATAGCGTATTTTTGAGATTTTAAGTTTAGTTCCATTATGGTGTATCATAATTATGTACACTACCTACTTACACAGAGTGCCTGTTCCTTTACAGCAGGCGTTCCCAAAAATTTTTGGTACAGCGTCCCCTTTTCTTGAATAGAAAGCCTTCTACACTCCCTGGGTTACATTATAAATTGTGAACGGGTGTGGGTGTTGCTGAATGCTATTTCATTCAAATTGCTGAGAGCTATCTCATTCAAATTTTCTAAACATCATGTTCAATAAAATTACCTTTGTGAAAAAATTGTGTACATCGCATATATTTTAAATAAATGATAATAATTCAACTGGTCTGGCGCTCCCTTTGGCTTGCCTTCACGCCCCCGGCCCCCCCAAGGGGGGACCCCAGTTTGGGAACCTCTGCTTTACAGCAACTTATAATCGATTCAGGAGGTCAAAAAAAGGCTTTCTCTACTTACGTCTGCATTATTAAAGTCTGCAAATCCAGTTGTTCAATAAGGATGCTATACGTACCCTAACGAAAAAGTCTCTAAACGGAGGAAATCTGAAAATAAAGTATACAACAGCCGTGAGTCATCCGTGATGTGATATTTTTGAGTAATATTTAATTTCTTCAGTTTCATTGCACCGAACATAAAGTAATCCCCTTTGGGAGGCTGTATTTACGAATTTTTGCTCATAATCCGTTTAATTCGTAGTGTCGACACGTAAGGTATAGATGAACCGAAAAGAAACCCAGAAACAAAATACAAATAACAAGTTACCTATACAGACTGACGTACAATCAACGTATACCCTCGCTGCGATAACTAAACGTAGACATTTGGATGACAAAGTAGAAACAAAATAATAAAGTTCTTTTGGACTCAGAACTCATAATGGTATTGATACCTTTCAAACGGCTAATTTTGATGGAACTAGCAATATATTCATTTAGTGCAGGGGTTCCCAAACTTTTTGGTACCGCGACCTCCTTTCTGAAATGAAAGCCTCCCAACATTTATATTTTAACTAATGATAATAATACAACTGGTCTCGCGCACCCTTGGCTTGCCTTCACGCCCCGAGTTTTGGAACCTCTGATTTAGTGGGTTACCCAGTGCCTCATGTTGGCGTGACATCTCTGCGGTATCTACAGTTGTTCACAAAACTTATGGTATTAATTGGACTAAATGAAATACTAGTTAGCATTTCTAATCAATGTCATAAAGAATCTTCTCGGGTGGGCCAGACTTTCAAATAATTAAGATCAGAGTGAGGTCTAATTTCAACACAACTAATT
Source organism: Pachypsylla venusta (assembly GCA_012654025.1). Classification (NCBI taxonomy): domain Eukaryota; kingdom Metazoa; phylum Arthropoda; class Insecta; order Hemiptera; family Aphalaridae; genus Pachypsylla; species Pachypsylla venusta. The sequence continues at coordinate 34,467,684 of CM022876.1, forward strand.
TCCTTTAAACGTATGTTTTTCTGTCTGACCCAATGGGGTCACCCGGGAACTTATATTGACAATTTTAACTGAGTAAAATCTAACGAAACTACTAGTATTACAAGTTGGTGTCAAGTTTAGACAAGAATTAAATGAATGTCTTTAAAAACAAGAGATAAAAAATAAGGCGAAAAGAAGAAATGAAAAATCAACAACACTTTGAATTAAAAATAGAATAAATAAAAAAATCCTGGGGTTTGGGGAAATGAGATGAAGATGAAGGGAAGAAAGAAGAAAAATACAGAATCTAAGGAGGCGGGTAGGGAATAAAAAGAAGGTGAATACAAAGATAATNAACGAAACTACTAGTATTACAAGTTGGTGTCAAGTTTAGACAAGAATTAAAGGAATGTCTTTAAAAACAAGAGATAAAAAATAAAGCGAAAAGAAGAAATGAAAAATCAACAACACTTTGAATTAAAAACAGAATAAATAAAAAAATCCTGGGGTTTGAGGAAATGAGATGAAGATGAAGGGAAGAAAGAAGAAAAATACAGAATCTAAGGAGGCGGGTAGGGAATAAAAAGAAGGTGAATACAAAGATAATGAAGAAAAAAAGAAAAAGAATTTCTTAGTCAATATTTGCAGTAGTTGAAAGTGAAATTCAAAAAAAAAAATATGTTTATTTGTTTAAAGAATGTAAAGAAAGAACGGAGAAGATTGGAGAGGAAAATGTTCAAAATGAAATTTCAAAAGCAACAAGAAATAGTAGATGAAAATAAGATTGAAGAGCGAGTTAAATGACCTAATCAATTCATTCGCTCTATTTGTGGAATAAGTAAAGACAGAACCGAGAAGATTGGGGAGGAAAATGTTCAAAATGAAATTTCAAAAGCAACAATAAATAGTAGATGAAAATAAGATTGAAGAGCGAGTTGACTGACCTAATCAATTCATTCGCTCTATTTGTGGAATAAGTAAAGACAGAACAGAGAAGATTGGAGAGGAAAATGTTCAAAATGAAATTTCAAAAGCAACAATAAATAGTAGATGAAAATAAGATTGAAGAGCGAGTTGAATGACCTAATCAATTCATTCGCTCTATTTGTGGAATAAGTAAAGACATTGACCTAATCAATTCATTCGTTCTATTTGTGGAATAAGTAAAGACAAAAAGAAATAGTAGATGAAAATAAGATTGAAGAGCGAGTTAAACGACCTAATCAATTCATTCGCTCTATATGTGGAATAAGTAAAGACAGAAAGAAATAGTAGATGAAAATAAGATTGAAGAGCGAGTTAAATGACCTAATCAATTCATTCGCTCTATATGTGGAATAAGTAAAGGCAGAACGGAGAAGATTGGGGAGGAAAATGTTCTATTTTTATTGTTAATTCAAATTAGATCAAAAAAGAGTCGAGCCAAGAATAAAGAAGTAAAAAGCGAGAAATTATTTTATTTCACGTTGAGCATTTCGAATAATCTAATTTTGCGACGTTTCTGATATGTGCTAAATATTTTAGCTGCCAAAAGCCGCTTAATTTTGCCGCTAATTTTAGTTTTAGGCATATAACATTTGAAATGCATTTTAAGAAGAAAAAAATTGGCCTATTCAAACTTAATGAAAATTGAATTTTACGTTGCATTTTTGGGTGATAGGGCAGGGGGAGGTTTTTGCTAATCCCCCCCCCTAACCCTTCCACACAAAACGGTTATTCGGATGAAAAATGTATTAAAAAGGCGTAGCGCTGTTTTTGCCACTATGTAGCAATTTTCCATTTCCATGCGCCCGACGCGACGTCAAAGTCATTAATAACAATTCAATCTCCAAAAAAAAATAGTAATTTTGCGGCCAATCGGCGGCTACGACCACTATTTGATTATTCCGTCTACCTATGCATAGGAAGGAACAAATTTTGAGAGTGGGTTGAAAGTGAAATTTTGAAAGTATGTTCCGAACGTGAAATTTGATTTCCCACAAGTTTTGTCTAATATCATTACTTTCTCTTCCATAGAAGATAAAGTATTGTATTCGTGCAGAAATTTTATTTTTCATTTGGAATAATACTTTTCTGAAAAAGTATAAAATACTCGTATACCGAATCTATCGTTTAAATATGTTAAATTCAATTCTCAGTAAGTTTAAATAGCAATTTTTGAAGTTATACTTCTTTAGGCGCGTTATGAAAAAATGTTGAGAGTGAAATTTTATTTTTGCGAGACGCGAAAGCGTCACGCAAATTTTTTTATGTCTGCATTCTAAAACTACCTACTTATCTGATTGCAATTGAATTTGGCACAGTTGATGGGCGCATTCCTGGGAAGATTTTTGTCTAGGTGCCATCCCTATAATGTAAAGCTACACCGAGTAGGGGCAAACAACGGATGGGTGACAGCAAAAAAGTTCACGATTTTCGAGTTTCTTAATTCTTTCTCGAAATTAGTCGCGACGACATAATATATCAACTCAAAGCGAGAAAGTTGGGAAGATTTTTGTCTAGGTTCCATCCCTCTAATTTTAAGCTACACCAAGTAGGGACAAACAATGGATGGGTGACAGCAAAGAAGTTAATTTTTTTTAAAATATTTTTAAATTTAATTTTAAAAAAGAAGTATTACTTCTCACGCGCGTACATAAGTACACACATACATTTTTTTTATTTATAAAATGCATCCTTCGAATGTTATACGCCAAAAACTAAAATTAGCATCAAAATTAACCGGTTTTTGGCCCCTAAAATAGCTCACATCAGAAACCGCTGCCAACTTAGTTTACTATTGTTCGGGAAGCTCAACGTTCTGGGTGGTTAGTATATATTTTCTAAAATTAAAATTTGGAATGTTGCGTCATAATTGTGCAAATATGTCCTAAATTAAGGTCACCTACACATTTCTCGGTTTGAGTTGATAGTAATTTTTCTGAGATCTCTTCCTATCGATATTTCGTTATCCGTTACTATTGTATTGGAACAGACAACCCCTGCCTCATCATAGATACACAGAGATTTCTGATTTATATATTTAGATTAATGGGAAAGGCTGGTCGAACCCTTCTGCTCCATTCAATCTTGAACAAGATTTTTATTCTTTTCCAACATCTTGTTCATGGTTTTTGCTCTTTGTTCAGTTACTTTCTATTCAAAACACATCCTAAAATAATAAATTTACTTCTTTTCGATTTTGTTTGTTTTGTATAAATAATAAATGAACTCGAGCACAACACAATGGGCAGTGTGCTAAACAAATATACAGGGGAGGGGGGTTCATGTTGCAGGATACTAAACAATATTCAATGTGGTTTTCTGTTTTAAGATCAAAGTCAGATTTTATATTTTTT
>CM022876.1:34475101-34500807 GCA_012654025.1 Pachypsylla venusta
TTCCATTTCCATGCGCCCGACGCGACGTCAAAGTCATTCATTTTTGGTAAGGGATTAAATTAGAATGTTCTTACATAACAATTCAATCTCCCAAAAAAATTAGTATAGTAATTTTGCGGCCAATCGGCGGTTACGACCACTTTTTGATTATTCCGTCTACCTATGCATAGGAACGAACAAATTTTGAGAGTGGGTTGAAAGTGAAATTTTGAAAGTATGTTCCGAACGTGAAATTTGATTTCCCACAAGTTTTGTCTAATATCATTTTTTATTTGGAATAATACTTTTCTGAAAAAGTATAAAATATAGCCTATTTTTGACTTCTCTTTCTGACCAAACCTCTGAACCGAATCTAACGTTTAAATATGTTAAATTCAATTCTCATTAAGTTTAAATAGCAATTTTTTATTTATAAAATGCATCCTTCGGATGTTATACGCCAAAAACTAAAATTAGCGGCAAAATTAAGCGGCTTTTGGCCCCTAAAATATTTAGCTCACATCAGAAACCTCCGCAAACTTAGATTACTATTGTTCGGGAAGCTCAACGTTCTGGGTGGCTAGTATACATTTTCTAAAATTGAAATTTGGAATGTTGCGTCATTATTGTGCAAATATGTCCTAAATTAAGGCCACCTAAACCTTTCTCGGTTTGAGTTGATATATTTTTGCGACAAAATTTACGATATCCGACAGTGAATTGTCAAATTTCATGAATAACATGAAAATTTTAATTCGAAAACGGTTTGACAATTTTCAATTCTGATAATTTTTCTGAGATCTCTTCCTATCGATATTTCGTTATCCGTTACCATTGTATTGGAACAGACAACCCATAGGTACACAAAGATTTCTGATTTATATATTTAGATTAATGTGAAAGGCTGGTCGAACCCTTCTGCTCCATTCAATCTTGAACAAGATTTTGATTCTTTTCCAACATCTTGTTCATGGTTTTTGCTCTTTGTTCAGTTACTTTCTATTCAAAACACATCCTAAAATAATAAATTTACTTCTTTTCGACTTTGTTTGTTTTATATAAATAATTAATGAACTCGAGCACAACACAATGGGCAGTGTGCTAAACAAATATACAGGGAGGGGGGTTCATGTTGCAGGATACTAAACAATATTCAATGTGGTTTTCCATTAAGAATCGATAACAACAGGTTCCATTAAAATCACAAAATAAATCCATCAACAGACCCACCTATATTACTGAAGTTAAGCAAAAAATTGTGACATTACTCAGAGAGAGGTTCCACAAAACAAATCATTCAACATCAGACCCACCTAGATTACTGAAGTTAAGCAAAAATTTGTGACATTACTCAGAGAGAGTTCCACAAAACAAATCATTCAACATCAGACCCACCTAGATTACTGAAGTTAAGCAAAAATTTGTGACACCACTAAGTGAGGGCTGCCACTAAATAAATCAATAAATAGACACACCTACACCATTGAAGTTAAGCAACGACCAGTGAGGTTTTTCTAAGTGGGTAGGTTCGCAACCTTGTGTTGCTGGCTATGAGTGAGGTCATTGTGCGTAGTTTGTTTGTTAGGTTACACGTTTACAGCGAATGAAGCGTGATTAGTGAAACCCCCGCCCCGAACGACTGATATAGATGTTAAAAAGACGTAAAAATATCAATGAATAGTTGCATCAACAATGTTATAGTGAAGAGGAAAATCAAATTGGAAGGAGTGGAGAGAATCGATAAAAATATCAATGAATAGTGGCATCAACAATGTTATAGTGGAGAGGAAAATCAAATTGGAAGGAGTAGAGAGAATCGATAAAAATATCTATGAATAGTGGCATCAACAATGTTATAGTGGAGAGGAAAATCAAATTGGAAGGAGCGGAGAGAATCGATAAAAAATATCAATGAATAGTATCATCAACAATGTTATAGTGGAGAGGAAAATCAAATTGGAAGGAGCGGAGAGAATCGATAAAAAATATCAATGAATAGTGTCATCAACAATGTTATAGTGGAGAGGAAAATCAAATTGGAAGGAGTGGAGAGAATCGATAAAAATATCAATGAATAGTGGCATCAACAATGTTATAGTGGAGAGGAAAATCAAATTGGAAGCAATGGAGAGAATCGATAAAAATATCAATGAATAGTGGCATCAACAATGTTATAGTGGAGAGGTAAATCAAATTGGATGGAGCGGAGAGAATCGATAAATAAATCAATGAATAGTGGCATCAACAATGTTATAGTGGAGAGGAAAATCAAATTGGAAGGAGTGGAGGGAATCGATAAAAAATATCAATCAATAGTGACATCAAAAATGTTATAGTGGAGAGGAAAATCAAATTGGAAGGAGTGGAGAGAATCGATAAATAAATCAATGAATAGTGGCATCAACAATGTTATAGTGGAGAGGAAAATCAAATTGGGAGGAGTGGAGGGACTCGTTAAAAGTTTAAATGGGCGGGACATGTCGCAAGAATGCAGGACGATAGATGGGCCAAATTAGCCACAAATTGGTTGCCCCACAAGGAAGGATCAGAAATATCGGAAGGCAGAGAAAGAGATGGGAGGAGAACTAGGCCCGTGTTGTCGCTCAGGACAAAAGAAGTGGATAGAGAGGTTGGAGGAAGTAATTTAAACTTATGAAGAAAAGAAAATGTGGAAAAAAAATTGTTACTAATAATAAAATAAAAAAAATTAAACCTTGCAAAATTTCTATTGAGAAAATAAAGTTTAATGCTATATTTTAAATCTTAACGAAAATTGAAAAAAAAAATTAAAAAATAAATAATAAATCTTTGAATAACATGTTAAGTGTTAAAACATATTAACTCTTAAATAAATTAAATTTAAACAAAACACCAAAAACACTATTTATAATTATTTATAAAGAAACTAATTTCCAATCATGCGATTCATCATTATAATCTTTAGACTCGACTAGACTGATGATGAATCGAATGATTCGAAAATAGTTTCTTCATAAATTAAAATAAATAGTGTTTTTGGTAAGTGTTTTATATAAATTTAATTTATTTAATAGTAAATAAATAATAAACCAAAAAATAGTAATAAAAATTAGCAAGAGATCCCGGATCTAAACAGCGTGCCTGATGTGGGATATATGATAAAGATTGATAGAAACTCAAGGAACTCCACATAGAGGTAAAAAATGGAGAGATATTGCAATGGATAGAGATAAATGGAGAAACACGACAACCACAACTATAGAAAATACGGTAGCAGATGGCGAAAAATTGATGGGAATGGACCCCAACCCAATAATCATGGTTTACGACCCCAGAAAAATAAAGACAAGGAAAATATGTCAGGCCGTTTTCGAGTTCATGCCAAATGTCTAATTTTTGGACCAAATTTTGGTAAGTCCGATATCTTAAATTATGTCACGATAACATTTAATCTCAAAGCGAAACCTGGATCGGCCAAACTAATACAGGGTGTTTCAAAAGGTTATGCAAAATAGAAACCACGTATAGTAGAGCTCAAATAAAGGTCACTTTGCTTAATATACCCCTATACGGAAATGGACCCCCAAGGTAGCTGGGGCCACCCAAAGATGGCACTTAAAAATCAAAAAATGATTATTAAAAATCGAATTATTTTGCGACTGACTTATAATAATAATAATAAATTATTTGAATTGCATATTGCACAGGTCAAGATTACAAACTTTGTTGACCAGTGCTACCTTTCGGTGTTTACAATATGTCATTCTTAATGCTAACTTAAAATTACCTATATTCTTAATGTAGTATTATTAACATATAATATTCGTTCAAGTCAATCTACAGGAAAGGAAGAAAGGGAGAGAGAGAGGGAGATAGGGAGGGAGGGGGGAGAGGGCTAGAGTGAGAGAGGGGGGAAAGAAAGGGAGAAAGAGAGAGAGAGAGAGAAAGCATGCAGGAAAAAGAATGCGATTGAAAAAAAAGGAAAGAGAACTTCATTTTTTGCATGATGTCTCCGATTGTTATCATGCTTCTTTGGTGAGTATTTTGCACTTTTACCCCGATCAGGGGCGGAGTTATGAAGAGGTCATAAAATTATTTTTTATTGAGCTTTTAATTAAAGGTTTATTAAGCAAACTGGCCTATATTTGAGCTCTACTATACGTGGTTTCTTTTTTGCATAACATTTTGAAACATCCTGTATTTAGAAAATACTAACTATCAGTATTTTCTAAATATTATAATAGAAATAGTTCTTTATTTATAGTGCCCGAATAGGACTGAAAATTACCTTGATAACAGCCTTTATTTTTGTGCTCCTAATATTATGTGGTAAATATCTCAAATTTACCAGGATAAAATTGCATGGGTTGGCTAGGTATGAACCCACGCCCTACTGCTTACACGTCAGAACGTTTTACCACTATACCAACAACCCATGAAATTTTATAATATTTAGAAAACACTATAGGAAAACTATGACCTTAGAGGTTATAAATATTATAACGGTCATGTCTCCAAGGCTACCGGCGAAACATATATTTCTTTTTTAAAAAAGGCTACAATAAACAAGGTGGACAAACCCCAATACCCCCCACCCCCCCTCAATATAAATTTGGTAAATAATAATAAAAATCCTTCAAACACAATGCTGTTATATCACTAAAGACTAATAAAGCAAAACATATTATCTATAGGCTTGTTCTTTTCTTTAACTTAATCCAAAAATGGGAAAAAATCAACTTTTGTGGAAAAAAGAGAGGAAATTCGATTAAAATATTTTCAAGGTCAAATCGAATTCTCGTGGAATAGAAAATACATCTCTTCTCCGGATTCGCCACAAGGCTCGAATGGAGCAACAGTTTTTCCGAATGGTGCAAGAGTTTTTAGGGATAAGCGACTTGATGAGAAGAACAAGTTTGTTTATTTTATCAATATAAGCGTTAAGATAAACGTCCCCCAAACCAGAGAGGTTAGGAAACGTTTTGATCGGACATGCCTCGATGATGAAGTTTTTGAAGTTATACTTCTTTAGGCGCGTTATGAAAAAATGTTGAGAGTGAAATTTTATTTTTGCGAGACGCGGGAGCGTCACGCAAATTCTGTCAGGTATGCATCATTCTGAAACTACTTATCCGATTGCAATTAAATTTGGCACAGTTGATAAGAGCATTCCTGGGAAGATTTTTGTCTAGGTCCCATCCCTATAATGTTAAGCTACACCGAGTGGGGACAAACAATGGATGGGTGACAGCAAAAAAGTTCAAGTTTTTCGACCTAAATGACATTTTTTCTCTATCAACTCAAATCGAGAAAGTTTAAGGCGACATCTTACTCCTTCATTTAGGACATATTTTGTAACTCTAATGTTAAGCTACACCGAGTAGGGGCAAACAATGGATGAGTGACAGCAAAAAAGTTCACGATTTTCGAGTTTCTCGATTCTTTCTCGAAATTAGTCGCGACGACATAATGTATCAACTCAAAGCGAGAAGGTTGGGAAGATTTTTGAATAAGTTCCATCCCTCTAATGTTAAGCTACAACAAGTAGGGACAAACAATGGATGGGTGACAGCAAAGAAGTTCAGTTTTTTTTAAATATTTTTAAATTTAATTTTAAGAAAGAAGTATAACTTCTCACGTGCGTACATAAGTACACACACCCATTTTTTTTTTTGCACCATTCGGAAAAAACTATTGCTCCATTCGGCCTTGTGTAGCGCCCCTCTTCTCCAAGATTTAACTTATTTTATATCAGTTTTTGACGTTTTTTTTAATGCTGGGTGGTCTTGTTTCTCTTTGTCTTGAGAACAAGCAAAGAGAAATGAGAGGAATAAGTTCAAGAAAAAAAATTGAGGAGGAGGGAGTAATTTTTTTTTTCGTGACGATTCCAAAGGTTCATTATTGAAAATAATAAACCAAAAAACACGCTTCATAAATTGAAATATTATTTTCCTTGACCAAAAACTATTTGACGTGCTTCGTTTGACATTAAAGGTTTGGGCATCAGTCCGAATGATATATAAAATCTTTGTAAATCAAGAGCAATGTTTAAAATTCTTGTATCCTCTAAGAACCTTGTATTAAATGCTAAGTCTTTGAGTGAGTTCAACCTCTCATCAAAATATAGCAGTCTGTTTTCTATCGGGGTGATAAATTCATTACGAACTACAGTATAAATCTCAGTTGCATTCTGAAATATATAAAAAGACAATTAATTTATTGGCAGTTGAAAATTATAGAGAATTCACTCGCTGATATTGTTCACGAGTCGACTCACGACCCGACTCACTCACGAGTCGAACCTTTTTGAAATGAGTCGACTCTTAAAAAGAGTCGACTTACGAGTAGCATTTTTTTGTTGACTGATACAGATAATAAAGGGAGAAATATTTTTCCGGGTGTTTGTTGTTTACTGAAGGAAAATGTTCTTTTATTCTGGTGTCGATTGATTGTGATGTCTTTTAATGTATTGGCCAAAGTTGGGGACGTTTATTTGGTATATGTCTCTTTTTTCAATTGGTTTTATTATGTCTTTCTTATCAAACAAGGCGTTTTTAAAAATTGTCACTCGATGCGAGTCGAGATCGAGAGTCGACTCATATTTATTCGAAAATCCCATTCCTACCTCTGCCCGCCCTAATTACCTATGTAAAACTAGATCCCAAGTATCAGTAAAGCAGAGACATCAAGTATCCGCCGATCTAACATAAGAGAGTGCTATACGATCTGCAACATGCTCAGGAACATAAACTAAACTTGATCCCGAGTATCAGTAAAGCGGAGACATCAAGTATCCGCCGAGCTAACTTAAAAGAATGCTATACGATCTGCAACATGCTCAGGAACATAAACTAAACTTGATCCCGAGTACCAGTAAAGCAGAGACATCACGTATCTGGCGAGCTAACATAAGAGAGTGCTACACGATCTGCAACATGCTCAGGAACATAAACTAAACTTGATCCCAAGTATCAGTAAAGCAGAGACATCAAGTATCTGGCGAGCTAACATAAGAGAGTGCTACACGATCTGCAACATGCTCAGGAACATAAACTATCCTAGCGTCTTTTCTCACCAATGCTCACTGCACATGTTTTCCAGGTTAGAAATATAACGAGACTGAGACATGTGCATAACAAAACTGTTCGGACGCGAGCAAATTTTTTATTTTATTTGGCTTAACGTCAACTTGGGTATCTGGTTTACTATCCACACTAGTGATGGACGCGAGACGAGAAATTTCTCGTCTCGTCTCGTAACTTTCGAGACGAGACGAGACAAGGATTTTGTCTCGTCTCGTGAAAAAAACACGAGACGAGACAAGGCCTTGTCTCGNAATCTGTAAAACCAAAAAAAGTCCAAATATGACCTTAACTAGCCAAATTTGTTATACTTCCAATAGCAAATTTAAGCTCTCAATAGAACAGATGAAGATGTAAACCAAAGTCTTTTTTGACGTCAACTTCCGTTCGCGCAATGACCTTGAAATTTTAAAAAATTGAATACAAATCGCAAAATTGTAATTTTTTCGACAAAAATCAAAAAAATAAGTAACCTTATTTTTCTAACTTCCTATAGCTATTAACACATTTACCAAGATAAGGGGAATCTGTAAAACCAAAAAAAGTCCAAATATGACCTTAACTAGCCAAATTTGTTATACTCCCTATAGCAAATTTAAGCTCTCAATAGAACAGATGAAGATGTAAACCCAAAGTCTTTTTTGACGTCAACTTCCGTTCGCGCAATGACCTTGAAATTTTAAAAAATTGACTACAAATCGCAAAATTGTAATTTTTTCGACAAAAATCAAAAAAATAAGTAACCTTATTTTTCTAACTTCCTATAGCTATTAAACACATTTACCAAGATAAGGGGAATCTGTAAAACCAAAAAAAGTCCAAATATGACCTTAACTTCCGGTTGCGCAACGAATCTAAAAATAGGTATGTTTCACCTGTCGGAATCGACTTCATTATTGACATTGTTGGAACTCGTCTTGCAGTCACCTCCTCGTGGTGAGGTCTGGGTTGTTTTCTCGTTTTAAATAGAAAGAAACGTGCGAAGGGCTGCAAAGTACACGTACACATGCAAAAATATTTTGAAAATAATCTTTAGTATTATTAATCTGCCTTCCATTCCTAACAAATATACAAATAAGTCAATAATGAAGTCGATTCCGACAGGTGAAACATACCTATTTTTAGATTCGTTGCGCGACCGGAAGTTAAACTCATATTTGGATTTTTTTTGGTTTTACAGATTCCCCTTTTCTCGGTAAATGTGTTAATAGCTTCCTATAGCTATTAACACATTTACCGAGCCATTTACAAAATATATAATCGTTTCGGGACTTTTCAAAGATCCTTTACGTAAACTATGAAAGACAAAAAAGTCTTTTTAGCACAAAAAGAGGAAAACAGGAATATAGAATTTGTAACCTGTATCAAAGTTTTCCGCAACGATGGCATCACATAGGCTGGATTTAGAGCCGATAGTCGACCCAAAATACAAACTGCCCTTTCTCTGATTTCAAAATTTTCGTCATTCATAGCAACAAAAAGTGCACTCAAATTTTCTGCCTGAGCCAGGTGTTGATCAAAACTTTCGTCCAATGAAGCCAAAACCCAGAATCTCACTTCGGCGACTGCAATAAAAAGAGAATACCAGTAAGAGAAAATCACTTGGCAGAAAAAATCGGCACTCAAAAAGACTTTCATCATAGGTTAACAGCCATGTTAACAACTCGCCATGAGTTGTTGATACTTGAGAATCCTTACGGATAATGCAGTACCTTCTCCTTGCTTTCTGCATTAAGACATCTCATCATCATAGGTTAACAGCCGTGGGGCTGGTTTGCAACAACTCGCCATGAGTTGTTGATACTTGAGAATCCTTGCTGATAATGCAGTACCTTCTCCTTGCTTTCTGCATGGATGGTGGAAAAGATATCGTTTCTGACCTTTTCACGACTGGCATGGTCTTGAGTGCCTTGGAAGTATTCTCTTAAAGTCCCCCTATCCACAGGGGACATAGGGAGGCAATAATGCAGTAGCTTTCTCTTGCTTTCTGCATGAGTAATGGAAAGGATATTGTTTCCGACCTTTTCCTTAGACTTTAACTCTTCAAAGATCACCCTTAGAAAGCATTGAATTTTTTAAGCTATACATAATTTTAGGGTCCTTACCTTATTTTTCTTTTTCGACAAGGTTTACAAATGTGGGTATTTTACTAACAAATGTAAAGAAATGAAAAAAAAAAGAGTGACGAACATTTACTCTTATTTTGATCGAGATATGAAGTTAGCAAACTTTTTTGTAGACCTCACTCATTTTCGACGACTATGAAGAGAGAGGTGGAGAATAAATTATAAACATCATAAGTCATATATATGAATGTCGAGCTTTTAAACAGTTCTAACTTCTCATTGAGCAGCTTGGCCAGCACACCTGCCACTGTCGTGATGACAGTCTGAGAAGGTCTATTAGCACTGGATTCAATAGCCAATCAGAGCAATCTACTACAGGTGCGCACAGCTTCAACCACACTCACCCGTGTCTGTAATTCCAACAACGAGCAGCTTTGCCAGCACATCTGCCACTGTCGTGATGACAGTCTGAGAAGGTCTATTATCACTGGATTCAATAGCCAATCAGAGCAATCTACTACAGGTGCGCACAGCTTCAACCACACTCACCCGTGTCTGTAATTCCAACAACGAGCAGCTTTGCCAGCACATCTGCCACCGTCGTGATGACAGTCTGAGAAGGTCTGTTAGCACTGGATTCAATAGCCAATCTGAGTAATCTACTACAGGTGCGCACAGCTTCCAATCGAATCTGTTGTTGTTCACTATTGAGGAAGTGGTCTGCACAACGTCTCACAAATTGTAATAGGGAGTGACCTGAAAATAATAACAAAATAATAATAATAATAATAATTGAGTTATGTAGTTTTATTAATTTACTGACATCGGGCCTGATGACCATTATTAAAAAAATGTCCACAGATGGTTGGTTCCAAACCATACTAGGGCAACACAAACACTCAAAAATGTTTGGCCAGCACCATTTATACAGCAATGCAAACCAACAAGAAGACCCCATAACGATCATCCTCATTTTTAAAGTTTTACCACTATCATTGATTTTAGTGTTCGTTGCCACATGATTGCTACTACATCAACAACATTATAAAAAAAATAGTTCCCTTCAAATTTTGATATTTTACGCATCGAGCTAGGTAGAATCCAAAAATCAAATAAAAAAATCATCCATCGCTTACCACCCGCGACTCTTTTACCATTTAGCAAAAATTAAAAAGAAAATCTGTTTCTTTGTGTTATTATGTCACAACTTTGGTACTCACTGCAGCATTGTACGATTTTCTCAATATCAATCATTATCCAATTCCTTTGGATTTTTCTATTTTACCTACAATGCTGTTTCTTTGTGTTATTATGTCACAACTTTGGTACTCACTGCAGCATTGTACGATTTTCCCAATATCAATCGTTATCCAATTCCTTTGGATTTTTCTATTTTACCTACAATGCTGGCGCCGGATCGCTATGCGCATTTATCTCCATAGCTACTCATTGTTCTTACGAGGCTGAGTGGGCCCCGAAAACATGTAAACCGCAGTGACAAGCCCCGTGAGCATTTGAACTTAGGTCTTCCGAGTGCAAGACTAGTGCAGTGACCACTGGGCCATGGGAATTGGATCTCGTTTTTAATCAAATTGATGACCTGCGTATCTATGTGGGTCTCATTCAAGTTCTATATATGCGCCTTTAGTTTTCTTCACTGTGACATATACAGGATCTTTGAAAAGTCCCCAAACAGCATAAGGTTCCATACTAATGTTTTAGTACGTAACCCTAAATATGTGACAGACAGTTGAATCTCACAGGGAAGGCTGTGCAGAACAGAAATGTACGGAGGCAATGAGTAGAGGAAGCCGTGGAGGAGGACTGTTTGGGTTAAATAGTCCAAAAAGGTAAAACAGTGGAACTAAACGAAATGTAGACAACATTTGGCCGAGAAAGTGGACCTAGTACGAAGAAATAATCACACTAAGCAGTGACAGTGACAGGTTCGTGACTGGTAAGTGTTCCGCCCAAAACAAAATAAGAATATTCTTCCAAGTATTTGAAGGAACGTGTTCATAGTGGTCCGGCACGTGATAGTGACAGTATATCACTGTGAGCGGGAATCACTGTCATTCTATCTACAAGAAGAAAAAAAAAGACCTACCATCAAAATTGAAGCTTCCGAGAGTGGATAAAGCGAGAACAATACTTTGAACATCGTGAGTTTCCGAACTTGTCGATGCAGCCGTCAGAAGATGAGGGCTGGACCCAGGATGTCGTAAAGTTCTGTTCATTAGCACTTGGGACAACATTCGGAGTAGACCTGAAATAAAATAGTACAGTCGTTAGAAGATGAGGGCTAGAACCAGGATGTCGTAAAGTTCTGTTCATTAGCACTTGGGACAACATTCGGAGTAGACCTGAAATAAAATAGTACAGTCGTTAGAAGATGAGGGCTAGAACCAGGATGTCGTAAAGTTCTGTTCATTAGCACTTGGGACAACATTCGGAGTAGACCTGAAATAAAATAGTACAGTCGTTAGAAGATGAGGGCTAGAACCAGNCAACCGTTTTCGAGTTACGGCCGATTTTCCGATTTTTGTATGGGAAATCATAGAATACTATTAGAAACGCTAAGGGTATAGAACATTTGACAGGAATGGACCCTTCCCCCCCCCAAAAAAAAAACGAAGACTGAGAGCCCAGAAAAATATCAGAGTTGAAAGCTCTCCAACCGTTTTCGAGTTACGGCCGATTTTCCAATTTTTGTATGGAAATTCAAATTTTTGTTTGATTTAAATAAAATTCGGTACAAAATCGGTTAGTGCCGATATAATTTAATAGAATTGAACAACTAGTTTGTTGGGTAGAACGTGTTGGGAGTAGTATTGGGTTAGGTCAGACCCAGCCTAAACCTAACCCAATACTACTCCCAACACGTTCTACACAGCTTAACAACCCGTTACTACTTCTCATTATCTACATATTTCCCCATGTTCTAAATAGAATGGAACACCAAGTTTGTTGGGTAGAACGTGTTGGGAGTAGTATTGGGTTAGGTTCCAAAAAAATGAAATCCGTGTTGAAGTCTGCTGAGTTGCGCAGACTTCAACACGGATTTTATTTTTTTGGGAACCTAACCCAATACTACTCCCAACACGTTCTACACAGCTTAACAACCCGTTACTACTCTCCATGTATGTAATATGTAATCTATGTGTATGCTCTGATCGCGTTTAAACGGTTGTACGTCGATTATTATTAATGATGAGTCAGATTTATTATCATTTTTTTCTCTCATCTTCTCGAAACGAAGTTCGGGTACTCAGCTAGTAAATAATAAAAATAAATGATACGGAAAACCGTACTAGACTTTCTCTTCCTTATTCTAAAGTTTGGTCTTTCAGTCTGGCGTTCTAATAATGTGCAAAATGTCTACAAAATACCAAAAATTATCGAATATAATTCTCGGGGAATTCAATATACTAAATTTTATCAAAATGAGACGACTTTTATATTTTTACATTTGTGGGCCCCAAAATTTCTCCAAAATACCAAAAATTTTCAACTCCAATATTTGGATGGCTATGTACACCAATTATTATCAAAATCAGACGACTTTTTTATTTTTATTTTATACACCAAAATCAAAATATCTTCAAAATAACAAAATTTGTCCACTTTAATACTTGGGTGACTGATGAGTATACCAAATTTTATCAAAATGAAACCAATTTTATATATTTTTACATTTTTTGGGATCCTGTTGGGGCCTCTAAACGGGGCCCCTGGTGAACTTACGCATTCATGGACCAATAAATTTAGCTAAATTATTGCTATGATTACCAGATATAAAGTTCATCAAAATTGGTTATGTGCTTTGGACTTTAGAGATTTGGCCCAATTGTGACGTCCTTCGATTCTAGGTATCGAACCCTGGGGAGCCACTCCGAATAAAAGCTCTGAATATAATAGTGATACATATTTTCAATAATCCTTGTAGGCTATAATTTTTTTTTTTTTTTTTTGAATTTCATGTGAATATACCGAACCATTTTCTCTTAAAAGGGATCTCATTTCAAGGAGCCTGTTAGGGCCCCACAGCGGGTCCCCTGACAGAGGTATACCCCCATGGGTCCATTTTTTAAAAATAGAATAGTGCCATATATAACCATTTTTATCATGTGTTTTGGATTTTAGAGATTTGGCCCAAATGAGACATTCTTGGGTCTGGGACCGTGAGGGGCTACTCTTACTAAAAGCTGGAAAACAGTGATTACAATAAGTCTAATAATCTCTTTAGGCTCCAATTGAAAGAGCTTATGCCAACTGGCGGGGCCCCTGAGAAAGACGCTCTCACATGAGCTAATTTTTTTTACCATAGTTACCCATTTTAAAATTGGTTATGTTGTTTTTAGAGATCTGGTCCTATTGGATTTTAGAGATCTAGTCCTATTGCGAAGTTTTTGGTCCTGAACCCGTGAACCGTGAGGGGGAGGGAGTACTCTAAATAGAAAGTTGAAAACAGTGATTAATTAATTTTTAATACCTTGAATGATCCCTGTCGCCTCTAGACATTATTTTTTTAAAAAAAATCATGAGAAATTACTGAACTGTTATTTTAACAGTGATTTCCATTTTAAGGAGCTTGTTGCCTGCGTGAGACCATTTATTTTAGATAAAGCTGTTCCGTAATTACCGATTTTAAATTTCATGAAAATTGGTCATGTGGTTTGGATTTCAGGGATTCGGTCCCAAAAAAGCAGTTCGGGCCCCTAGGGACACCCCTGGAGGCGATATCGAGAAAAAGAGAAGTAAATGTCCGTTTTTTTACCCATAAATGACCTGTAACAAATTTCATCAAAATCGCACCAGCGGTTTGGTTCCCAGAGTTCTACACACGATTCCGTACGTACGTCCCACGTCGGTCATATCGGTTTTTTGGACCCCAAGGCTCCAAATAATATTACTCCAAATATATTAAGAATTGTCAATTCCTCTCACCTGGCGGAGTTTTCGTCCATTTATCCTGACTACAGTTATATGAATTGGATCAATGAGTTGTCAATTTGCAATTCCACTCACCTCGCGGTGTTTGTCGTCCATTTATCCTGACTACAGTTATATGAATTGGATCAATTATTTTTCAATTTACAATTCCACTCACCTCGAGGAGTTTGTCGTCCATTTATCCTGACTACAGTTATATGATTTGGATCAATGATTTTTCAATTCACAATTCCACTCACCTCGCGGAGTTTGTCGTCCATTTATCCTGACTACAGTTATATGAATTGCATCAATGATTTTTCAATTCGCAATTCCACTCACCTCGAGGAGTTTGTCGTCCATTCATCCTGACTACAGGTATATGAATTGGATCAATGAATTTTCAATTCACAATTCCACTCACCTCGAGGAGTTTGTCGTCCATTCATACTGCCTACAGGTATATGAATTGGATCAATGATTTTTCAATTCACAATTCAACTCACCTCGAGGAGTTTGTTGTCCATTCATACTGCCTACAGGTATATGAATTGGATCAATGATTTTTCAATTCACAATTCCACTTACCTCGAGGAGTTTGTCGTCCGTGCATCCTGACTATAGGTATATGAATTGGATCAATGATTTTTCAATTCACAATTCCACTCACCTCGAGGAGTTTGTCGTCCGTGCATCCTGACTATAGGTATATGAATTCGATCAATGATTTTTCAATTCACAATTCCACTCACCTCGAGGAGTTTGTTATCCAATCATACTGCCTACTGGTATATACATTGGATCAATGATTTTTCAATTCACAATTCCACTCACCTCGAGGAGTTTGTCGTCCGTTCATCCTGACTACAAGTATATGAATTGGATCAATGATTTTTCAATTCACAATTCCACTCACCTCGAGGAATTTGTCGCCCATTCATCCTGACTACAGTTACATGATTATATGCCATAATGGGATCAATGATAACAAATGATACTTCATTTGAGTTCTTAACTTTCAATGCAGCTAACAAAAAGAAATTTCATAATTATTATTTTCAATAACTGACTAGTAAAAAATTGAATGATATGGTCCTATTTTTTGCTGCAAAAGTTAGATTAGACCTCTCACATCAATATCATGAAAGTTGTAGAACCGTTTGACATCTTCATTTTTTTTAAAAAAAATAGACTCTTAAGTTGAAGGTTACCACTGGGCGAGGTTAATGCCTGAGACATTTCTACCACCTAACCCTTAGAGCTCTATTTTTATGTGTTCAAGTACTCAAATCAATGATATAGCCCTCTTGGTTTGGGGTTTGGGGGGGGGGCACAATCGNCACAATCGCACAATATACCTAATAGAAAATTTGGAGGGGGAGGGACTCGTAACCTGGAGACCGGGGGTTCGAGTCCTGGGCAGTAGTTTTTAATGAAATGATTATCGAGGTACGATACCTAATTTGTTAAAAGCTGTAGAGCTTACCACAAATACCTTTAATAAGGATGATACGCACTTTTATAAGCCTGATAACGAAAGAAAAGTACCATGACGGATGACAGAATTTTTGACGTTTTTTTTATTTAGGTACGTATTCCTATTTAGTCTAAGGATTGGGAATTATTTAGGGGCCCTGCCCCTCCCCTTTCAATGGGATAAAAGACACAACGGATCACCTTTCATTTTTTTTTTTTTTAAAAAAAAAGTACGTGATTAGGTATAATGAAATATGAGAAATACCGCCCGCTCAAAAAAAATCTGGGGGGCACATCCCCCCCGAGCCCTCCCCTATATCCGCGCATGATTAAAAAAGAGTTTATATTAACTCTAAAACCCTTTTCCACAGTTAAACACCATCAGATTATGATCAACAAACTGCGGTTCACTGACCTGCAAAATGTTTATGATAAAATTGTCGCGAATTATTTGACGGATGTACAATTCTCATCACATCATCATCGCTTTGTAATGTTGTGTCTGCACTTATAATATAACTGTGAGCATCAAGATCAGCTCGGCCCATACTTTTGAATCTATCAAATATATCAACTAGAAGATACAAAAGAGAACCCATTCGATGCGAGGGATTATAATCGTTAAATATTGGCTCGATTGATAGATTTTGTGATTTCAGGCGATAATTATTGTAAAAACTGGAAAAAAAAAATTAGACAATGATAGAGAAAAATTGATATTCGAGCAACCCACACCGCCCGTTCGCTTGGAAACTTTTCAATGAAGGACACCCCAAAGATACTATTGTAGTGAACGACCTGTGTATGTAATATTACTATGAAACATTCTGTAT
The DNA here is from genome assembly GCA_012654025.1 of Pachypsylla venusta. Lineage (NCBI taxonomy): Eukaryota > Metazoa > Arthropoda > Insecta > Hemiptera > Aphalaridae > Pachypsylla > Pachypsylla venusta. The sequence goes on from CM022876.1 coordinate 34,491,449, forward strand.
AAATATCTCGACGCTTCTCCTATCCATTCTTTTTAATTTCTCCTTCTTCTTGTTTTTTTACAATGAATCGAGTTATTTTTAGTCATGTAGGAGAGGGGTCGGGGTGAAGGGGGAGAATCATTGAATGTTTACTATACTGTTCAGGTTGTCTAGGAGGATGGTCGGGGAGAGGGGGGGAATTCTGTATGTCGTATTTTATTGTTCTCTCATTTTCTAAGCATTGCCTTCTTTACATTTAGGATGGTGAATTACGTTTTAATTATTTATAAACGCGTAGTTTGATTGCGTACTAGAAAATCCTTTATACCAGATTCTTCTAGAACGTTTTGAATGAAGGTATAAATAGAAGGGCACGTCTAGGAGTCGAGTCAGTATTCTTTGAGCGATAAACGGAGTCAGTATTGTTTGAGTGATAAAAGGGAGCGTGTTTACTTTTGGAAGCGATATCATAAGTGAACGGTTATTCGTGTGTATTTTCGGGCGTTCTAAATTCGGTGTTGGCGAAAAGTAATTGAACTTTTGTGTTACGTTCTATTTTTTTTTTATTTATTTATTGTAATTTCTATTTTTTTGTTTTTTCTTAATAAATTATTTTAAGTTTTATTTTAATTATTTTTAAAGTTAGTTAACGCGTTTTAAATTCACGATAACTTAATCCTCGAATACTAAGTCTACAACACTATTTTCACGACTTCAGAAAATTATACAAGAAATCCAAATCCAAAGAAATATAGCAAAAATATATTCAATATTTCTTGGGGGAAAAAAAAAAAATCGTCTAATTGCTATTTTTTGTCATTGTATATATAATCTACAATATCGCTTAACTTCAATGATGATTGACGCAAGCTCACTCAACTTTCTCCAGTAAATCATCCCCGTCATTGTATATATTAAGTAAATGATCGATTTACTTCAAATATGGTTGACGTTAGCTCACTCAAGTTACTCCAGTAAATCATCCGCGTCATTGTATATATTAAGTAAAAGATAGATCGCTTAACTTTAATGATGGTTGACGCTAGCTCACTCAAGTTACTCCAGTAAATCATCCACGTCATTGTATATAGTATGTAAAAGATCGATTAACTTCAATGATGAATGACGCCAGCTCACTCAACTTACTCCAGTAAAACATGCACGTCATCTATATATATAAAAGAGAAACACACTCATCGCGATTTCTCCGCACTAGTACGTCCTAGAAGACTGAAATTTGGCATGTAGGTCGCACTTAGGTATACGATGCGCACTAAGAAAGGATTTTTAAATATTTAAATTGGGGCGCCCGCCGCGGGGGAAAAAGAGGCGCGTTTACATATGACATTCACATTTTCATCACTGTTTCTCCGTACTGGTACATTTCCGGTGGCTGAAATTTGGTACGTAGGTTCGCTTTATGTTCTAGATGTGCAATAAGAAAGGATTTTTTAATACTCCAACTGGGGCGCCAGCCACGGGGGNACACTGGAAAATAAACCATTTTCTGTGCCTCAGGGAACTGTCTTGTCACCCACCCTGTATAATATTTATGTCAGCAAATTACATACTTTGGCTTTGCGTGGTAGATTAGTGTCATTTGCCGACGACACCGTTCTGGTTGTGCGGGCGGATTCGTGGATCGAAATATTCAATTCCATCCAGGAAGATATGAGAATTATAAAGGAATGGTTTGAGGAACATAATCTGTCTCTAAATATAGAAAAAACAAAAATTTTACCATTTTCCTTGAATAAAACCACCCTTCCTGAGGGGACGGATGTTAAGATCCACGAATCTACCACTTGTATTGATTCTTGTACGTGTGGCTCCATTGAAATTGTCAGGAGTGCCAAATATCTGGGTGTGGAATTAGACTGTCACCTCAGATGGGAAATCCATGTGATTTCTCTCACCAAGCGTTTAAGACGATTCATATATCCTTTTATAACATTAAGAAATTTTCTTAACTTGACGCTACTGAGGAAGGTATATTATGCACTTGTGCAATCCGCTCTGGAGTATGGAATCTGTGCATACGGAGCGGCAGATAAAACTATACTTAATAAACTTAAAATCGTGCAAAACCTGCTCTTAAAACTGATATTCAAAAAAGAAAGAAAATATCCGACCATTGAATTTAGGCATTCTCAACATTGAAAAATTGTATCAAAAAAATATCTGCGCTTTTATTCAGAACTATAGAGAAAATTTTATTAAATATAAACATACAAATTACTCGTTAAGAAGGGAAAATATCATGCGAATTGAAAAGTGTAACACCGAAAAAGGCCAAAAATCTATTCGACACAACGGTTTAATACTGTATCAAAAAATACCGGAAAATATAATAACAAATTATTTAAGAAATTGCTCAGGGACTGGTTACGGGAAAATTCTATATAGAATCAAGTAGATAAATTTAAAATGGAAATATTTTAATATGGTAAGGGAAAAATTGTGTAATAGGTAGTAATAAGTAGGTATCTTCAGTAATTTAAGAAAACATTATACTTTTAATTTTTTATTTTTCTCTCTTTCTCCTCTTTTTCTTCTTCTTTTCATTTAAATTATAATACAAAAAACCGAACAGCTTCTCACAAAACATAGGGATTCCCTTTAGTGTGAGAAGTCGTACAGCTAAATTAATACTTCTCTCTTCCTCTTAAAAAGTAACTACCCATTTATCCTACACCTTAGAACTGACGATTAGAAGGAGAGAGACGTAAACATGTTTTCATTTATGTTATTATATTGATTTATATAAAAAATTGTTAATTTTATAATATTATTTATTGTACCAAATAAATACATTACATTTTTATGTTCTAGATGTGCAATAAGAAAGGATTTTTAAATATTTAAATTGGGGCGCCCGCCGCGGGGGAAAAAGAGGCGCGTTTACATATTACATTCACCTTTTCATCACTGTTTCTCCGTACTGGTACATTTCCGGTGGCTGAAATTTGGTACGTAGGTTCGCTTTATGTTCTAGATGTTCAGTAAGAAAGGATTTTTTAATATTCGAACTGAGGCGCCCGCCGCGGGGGTAAAGGCCGCGTCCATAAAATATTATCACATTTTCATCACTCTTTCTCCGTACCAGTAAATTTTTGGTAGCTGAAATTCGGTGTGTAGGTTTGCTTTATGTTCTAGATGTTCAGTAAGAAAGGATTTTTAAATATTCGAACTAGGGCGCCAGCCGCGGGGGAAAAGGTGCGCGTTTAAAAATCATCTTTTCATCACTGTTTCTTCGTACCGGTACATTTCCGGAGGCCGAAATCTGGTATGTAGTTTCGTTTCATGTTCTAGAAGTGCAATAAGAAAGCATTTTTTAATATTCCAACTGGGGCGCCAGCCGCGGGAGTAACAGGCGCTCCCATAAAATATTATGACCTTTTCATTCTTTTTCTCCGTACCGGTAAATTTCCGGTGGCTGAAATTTGGTATGTAGGTTCGTTTTCTGTTTTAGATGTGCAATAATAAAGGATTTTTTAACATTACAACTGGGGCGCCAGCCGAGGGGGATTTAGGCGCGCCCATAAAATATTATGACCTTTTTATCACTATTCCTCCGTACCCGTAAATTTATGGAGGCTGAAATTTCGTATGTAGGTTCGTTCTATGTTGTATAGATGTGCATTAAGAAACGACTTTTTAATATTCCAACTGGGGTGCCAGCCGCGGGGGAAATAGGCGCGCCTATGAATTATTATGACCTTTTTATCACTTTTTCTCCGTACCAGTAAATTTCCGGTGGCAGATTTTTGGTATGAAGGTCCGTCCAAGTGGGGCGCCAGCCGCGGAAAAAGGGGCGTTTATAAAAATCTGTACTTCAGATTTGAACATTCATATTTATCTTCATTCTTCTATCAGCTATTATAGCCCGTAGCGAAGCACGGGTAAAACAGCTAGTTATATATATTAAGTAAAAGATTGCTTAACTTTAATGATAGTTGACGCTAGCTCACTCAACTTACTCCAGTAAATCATCCTCGTCATTGTATATATTAAATAAAATATCGCTTAAATTCAATGATGGTTGACCTAGCTCACTCAACTTACTCCAGTAAAATATCCTCGTCATTGTACATATTAAGTAAAAGATCACTTAAATTCAATGATGGTTGATGCTAGCTCACTCAACTTACTCCAGTAAATCATCCACGTTATTGTATATATTAAATAAAATATCGAATAACATCAATGATGGTTGACGCTAGTTCACTCAACTTACTCCAGTAAATCATCCCCGTCATTGTATATATTAAGTAAAAGATCGATTAACTTCAATGATGGTTGGCGCAAGTTCACTGAACTTACTCCAGTAAATCATCCCCGTCATTGTATATATTAAGTAAATGATCGATTTACTTCTAGTATGGTTGACGTTAGCTCACTCAAGTTACTCCAGTAAATCATCCCCGTCATTGTATATATTAAGTAAAAGATAGATCGCTTAACTTTAATGATGGTTGACGCTAGCTCACTCAAGTTACTCCAGTAACACATCCACGTCATTGTATATATTAAGTAAAAGATAGCTTAACTTTAATGATGGTTGACGGACCCTAGCTCACTCAACTTACTCCATTAAATCATCGCCGTCATTGTATATATTATGTAAAAGATCGATTAAATTCAATAATGAATGATGCTAGCTCACTCAACTTACTCCAGTAAAACATGCACGTCATTGTATATATTAAGTAAAAGATTGCTTAACTTTAATTATAGTTGACGCTAGCTCACTCAACATACTCCAGTAAATCATTCGGGTCATTGTATATATAAACTAAATGATCGCTTAACTTCAATGATGGTTGACGCTAGCTCTCTCAACTTACTCCAATAAATCATCCACGTCATTGTATATATTAAATAAAATATCGCTTAACTTCAATGATGGTTGACCTAGCTCACTCAACTTACTCCAGTAAAATATCCTCGTCATTGTATATATTAAGTAAAAGATCACTTAAATTCAATGATGGTTGATGCTAGCTCACTCAACTTACTCCAGTAAAATATCCTCGTCATTGTATATATTAAGTAAAAGATCGATTAACTTCAATGATGGTTGACGCAAGTTCACTCAACTTACTCCAGTAAATCATCCCCGTCATTGTATATATTAAGTAAAAGGTCGATTAACTTCAATGATGGTTGACGCTAGTTCACAACTTACTCCAGTAAATCATCCCCGTCATTGTATATATTAAGTAAAAGATCGATTAACTTCAATGATGGTTGACGCTTATTCACTCAACTTACTCCAGTAAATCAACCCCGTCATTGTATATAGTAAATAAAAGATCACTTAACTTCAATGATGGTTGACGCTAGTTCACTCAACTTACTCCAGTAAATCATCCCCGTCATTGTATATATTACGTAAAAGATTACTTAACTTCAATGATGGTTGACGCTAGTTCACTCAACTTACTCCAGTAAATCATCCCCGTCATTCTATATATTAAGTAAAAGATCCCTTAACTTCAATGATGGTTTACGCTAGCTCACTCAACTTACTCTAGTAAATTATACACGTCATTGTATATATTGAGTAAAATATCGATTTACTTCAATGATGGTTGACGTTGGTTCACTGAACTTACTCCAGTCAATCATCCAGTCACTGTATATATTATGTAAAAGATCGCTTAACTTTAATGATGGTTGACGTTGGCTCACTCAACTTACTCCAGTAAATCATCCCCGTCATTGTATTTATTAAGTAAAAGATCGATTAACTTCAATGATGGTTGATGCTAGCTCACTCAACTTACTCCAGTAAATCATCCACGTTATTGTATATATTAAATAAAATATCGCTTAACTTCAATGATGGTAGACCTAGCTCACAAATAGTAAATCATCCCCGTCATTGTATATATTAAGTAAAAGATCACTTAACTTCAATAATGGTTGAGGATAGTTTACACAACTTGCTCCAGTAAAGCATCCCCGTCATTTTATATATTAAGTAAAAGATCGCTTAACTTCAATGATGTTTGACGCTAGTTCACTCAACTTACTCCAGTAAATCATCCCCGTCATTGTATATATTAAGTAAAAGATAGATCGCTTATCTTTAATGATGGTTGACACTAGCTCATTCAACTTACTCCAGTAAATCATCCACGTTATTGTATATATTAAGTAAAAGATCGAAGAACTTCAAAGTTGGTTGACGCTAGCTCACTCACCTGACTTCAGTAAAACATCCCCGTCATTGTATATATTAAGTAAATGATCGATTAACTTCAATGATGGTTGATGCTTACTCACTCAACTGACTCCAGTAAAACATCCCCGTCATTGTATATATTAAGTAAATGATCGATTAACTTCAATGATGGTTGACGCTAGCTCACTCAACCGACTCCAGCAGTAAATCATCCCTGTCATTGTATATATTAAGTAAATGATCGATTTATTAATTTACTGCAATGATGGTTGACGCTAGGTCACTCAACTTACTCCAGTAAATCATCCCCGTCATTGTATACCTATATTAAGTAAATAATCGATTTACTTCAATGATGTCTGCTCCCTGCAGTCCCCATTGCACACAGGGGACAAGTGTCAAGTCAGCGGCCACTATGACTCACTGATCCGAGTCGTGCCTGTGGCTCCAGACAGGGCTCAGAAGGGGGGTCTCCTGTGGCCGTTGTCTGGTACACTGGATCCAGGACCTCATCGCGGTCAGGGAGTGAAAACTAAGCGGGAATGAGTATACGATTCCCGCCTTAGGCAAACTCGGGATTCTCTAGTTGGGGTTGGCTGCAGTTCAGCCAGCCTCCAACCTTCTCGGCCAAAGGTCTGAGAAGTGATCAACCCCCCATAAACCAAATGAGACTCGGGGTTGTAATGGGTCGTGGGGTAAACGGACCAACCGTGTCTCCTACGGAATACCGGGCGCCCTTTCGTAGTAAAGCCTTCCACCAGTAAGGATCAGGGGGGAGACGGTATTAACGCCCTCTGCTTATGTTTCAGTGATTAAGACTAATCATATTTAAATTCTTTTAATTTTGAAAAAAATAATGGAAAGCCAAAATATGGAGACTGTACTAAATGTACAAACAAACATCCCTGCATCAACTACAGCAGAGGCAGAAGCAGCACCACAACCATCATCATCATCGGCTGCGGAGGAAGCAGCGATGGACATCATGCCACCTGTAGAATGTGCAGAGATATCGATACCGATGCAGGAAGTGGCGGAGGGAGACTCAGCGGGGGGCAGTCATGCCGGCCCTGAGACCCTGCGTCATGCAGCATCCGAACTTAACCGCATGCACCTTGAAAAGCGCAAGGTTTCGGGAGCGCAGCGGCGAAAGCTGGCAGTACAAAGAGAACTGGAACGGGGGGAACCAATCCCAACCCGGAACGGGCTCAGAGGGGGGGTTAAACCCCACCCATTAACTCCTGGAACCCCAGGCACAAAACGACCTAGGTCGGAAACCAGTACCCCTTCCACAGAAGGAAACCTGACTGTGGGTTCGCTTGCGGAGGGAACGCGGCTACTGAGCAGGCTTCCCAAAGCGACGCGGCGACATATAGTCAGGTGGTAACCTGTCAAAAGATGGCTATCGTGCCACTTGACTATCCTGAGGTACGCCTCAGTGATATCTCTTCCAAGGAAGTTAAAACTTACCTGACAAGGGNTAAGATGATCTATATGGATATTAAACTTAAAATGATTGTCTATAATAAGACCAAGATATTTTTCATTATTACTATACTCAAGACTAGTACAGATACAGATCTCAGTGTTGCGGTGAGGGCTGGGCTTGCCAAAGACGTCATCCACACTGAGAAAGCCGTATTCTGGATCTCGAAAGAGACCCAGAAGATAATGGGGGAGGACGATCCTAAGAGAATCATTTCTCTAATGAAAGTTCAAAACCCAAAACTGAACACTGATGATATCGCACTTGTCAATGTTCAGGAAGACAACAAGGGCACTACATTCGTAGTTACCCTTGATGAAAAATCACTGGCGGTAATTAGAGGGGCGGGCTACAAATTCAGCCTAGGTCTCCAAAAGATTAGCGTCAGGATACCAGGTGAGAGAAGGGCCATTCCACGTGTTGAGGGTTGTACAAATAAACCTTCAACATAGCAAAGCAGCTACTGCTGCCCTTTGCAGGCTCTTCCTCGCCTGCAACATTGACGTTGCTCTGATTCAAGAACCCTGGGTGACTGGGGGGAAGGTATCAGGGCTCGTAACCACCAGGGCGCGGATCATATATGATCAGGCCTCTAATAAACGAAGAACCTGTGTTCTTGTAAACCCTAGGTTATCATTTCTCACACTGGCAGGGTACTGTTGGCAGGACCTGACTGCTGTGAGAATAATGTACCAGGAAAATAGTGCTCAGAAGGCAGCAATACTTACCTCGGTCTATTTTCCGTGGGACTCTCCTAGTCTACCACCCTCTTCGGAGTGCGCAAATCGTATCAAACGGGCAAATCGTGCGAATCAGCCTTACACCAGCTGGTGTCTAGGATTGAGAACACGCTATTCTACAAGGAAGCTGCTCTTGGGGCATTCCTTGATATCGAGGGGGCGTTTGACAACACGCCCTTTGAGGCAATGACACAGGCGACTCGCAGCCGGGGGATAGAGTCCACTCTCTGTGGGTGGATTGGGGCCATGCTAAGGAGCAGAACTGAGAGCATCAACATGTTCGGGGAAACGGTGAGTGCTGCGGTTAGGAAAGGATGCCTGCAAGGGGGGGGGGGTAATTGTCTCTCCTTCTGTGGAACCTAGTAGTCGACGGCCTCCTGGTAGACCAAAACGATAAAGGGTTTTTCTCGCAGGGTTATGCTGATGACATTGTCATACTGATCCGGGGAAAATATCTGAACACAATCTCCGAATTAATGCAAACTGCACTAAAGGAGGTTGAAAAATGGTGTGGTACGGTCAACCTTAGGGTGAATCCAACTAAAACCACACTAATTCCATTCACCAAGAAAAGGAAATTGGAGGAACTTGTTCCTCCGTACCTCTTTGGTGAACGCTTGTCATTTGTGGGCGAAGTAAAATACTTGGGAGTCATCTTAGACTCCAAGTTAACATGGAACCCCCATCTGGAAAGATTAAAGGACAAATGCACTCGGGCACTAATGATGACCAGAAGAACATTTGGAAAGAGTTGGGGACTGAAGCCGCGGGTAATGAACTACCTGTACCGTGCTGTCATAAGACCCATGGTCACCTACAACTGTGTTGTATGGTGGCCTAAAACTGACCAAAGACAGGCCAAAGAACTACTGGACAAAGTCCAGAGACTAGGCTGTCTTTGTATAACCAGCGCTATGAATAGCACACCAACTTTGGCTATGGAGACACTCCTCGGACTCGCTCC
>CM022876.1:34501454-34517915 GCA_012654025.1 Pachypsylla venusta
CACTCAACTGACTCCAGTAAAACATCCCCGCCATTGTATATATTAAGTAAATGATCGATTTACTAATTTACTTCAATGATGGTTGACGCTAGCTCACTCAACTTACTCCAGTAAATCATCCCCGTCATTGTATACCTATATTAAGTAAATAATCGATTTACTTCACTCAACTGACTCCAGTAAAACATCCCCGTCATTGTATATATTAAGTAAATGATCGATTAACTTCAATGATGGTTGACGCTATCTCACTCAACTGACTCCAGTAAAACATCCCCGTCATTGTATATATTAAGTAAATGATCGATTAACTTCAATGATGGTTGACGCTAGCTCACTCAACTGACTCCAGTAAAACATCCCCGTCATTATATATATTAAGTAAATGATCGATTTTCTTCAATGATGGTTGACGCTAGCTCAGTCAACTGACTCCAGCAGTAAATCATCCCCGTCATTGTATATATTAAGTAAATGATCGATTTACTAATTTACTTCAATGAAGGTTGACGCTAGCTCACTCAACTTACTCCAGGAAATCATCCCCGTCATTGTATACCTATATTAAGTAAATAATCGATTTACTTCAATGATGGTTGACGCTAACTCACTCAACTTACTCTAGTAAATCATCGACGTCATTGTATATATTATTCTCTAGGGATTGTCCGATCACAGTGTGTATCAATTGAAGATCTTCGTTTAAAGTAGTTAGATTGGGGTAGGGAAGAGCTTTCATTTTTCTGGTGAAGACAGTATTAAAGATAGTGTATCGTCTATTTTGAAAACCTGGACCATTAAAGTCACAACCAAATCTATTCTGAGATGCTGAAATCATTAACATGATAATTCATTATTATGGCCTTAACAACGAAATAAGAGAGTAAGGAAGTAAGGCTCCTATAACAGATCTCATAAATGCCACCCCATTTAAGGAGCCGTGCCATTAGTGATGGGCGCGAGACGAGAAATATCTCGTCTCCTCTCGAAACCTTCGAGACGAGACAAGGGTTTTGTCTCGTCTCGCGTAAAAAATACGAGAAATTTCTTGTCTCATCAAAAAATAAGATTTTTCGGATGCTCTTTTCCCCTAATTATCATAATTGTACATAAGTATCTACGTGTTACATTTCCTGAACATAAAATATCTGCAAACGGACCCAACGGACATGAACGTTAAAATCAGCTTTTGGTGGAAATCGATTAAACCGTTGGCGGTTTTATGCCGCTTTTTAGCAGTTTTCGCATATCCTGCTTAAAATGAGAAGGGTAATAGCTAGGACATTAAACTTGGTGCCTATTCATATCAATTTCATACAGGAAATTGCAAAATACAACTTGGGTTGAAGTGTAGTATATTGTAGGCCGCTAATTAGCGGTTAAAGATCGCTTTTTGGAGGTTCCACCTAAAACCAGAATGGAAAAAGCTAGAACTTGAAATTTGGCACCTATTCATATCAATTTCAAACAAGAAATTGAACAATATGACTTAGGTTGAAGTGCAAAATATTGTTGGCCGCTAATTAGCGGTTGGATGCATTTTTTTGCGGTTCTGTCTAAAACCAGAATGGAAAGAGCTATTAGAACTTGAAATTTAGTGCCCATTCATATCAATTTCATACAAGAAATTGAAGAATACAACTTAGGTTGAAGTGTAAAATATTGTTTGCCGCTAATAAGCGGTCGTGTCCGTAGGATTAATGTTATTTTAAATTCACGGTGGTGAAAGGATTGGCAGGGTTGCAAGTTGATAGCCCCTGGATGCCCAGAAATGGGCTTCCTTCGTGTTGTAACTTGTCGCCAAATTTTTTAATGAGAGAATTTTTTAGTAAGATAGTGATAGTGAGAGTTTTAGTAAACAACCGACTATAAGGGGTTTGGTAAACAACCGACTATAAATATCCCATAAAAAATAGTCACATGAAGCCAAGTCCGGTGAACGGGAACACCATTCCCCAGGACATCTCCTACCTATCCAGTTGTTTTGAAAACTTTGTTCTAAGAAGGTTCGAACTCTACGGTCGAAGTGGGCGGGACAACCATCTTGTTGGAACATTATTTTTAACGAAATTACTTATTTGGGACCATAAAAAAATATTTCTATGCATTTTTACCTACCATTTATTTGCGGCCGCAAAGGGTCCATTTTCACATGTTCCAGCCTGTAGAGAGGTCCGGTTTTCTGTAATGAACTCGTATTAATGAGACGTTTAAAACAAGGTGTCAGCCAACGATCATACTACGTTGAATACACCAGTTCCCGTCAGATCACTGAAGTCGAGCAACGCTGGCGTTGCTCAACTTCAGTCTGGCGTGGTCAGTACTTGGATGCGTGACCGCCTGGGAACACCACGTATCGTTGGCTCCTTTTGCCGACCCAACCCAGGTGAGGTCAATGTGGGTAGCTGGTTTGCAAATTTCCAGCGAATGGAAGGTAAGACCCCCGTCTTGAATGACCAATAGATGTTAAAGAGACGATAAGCCACATTTTTTTAAAAAAAGACAAGGAGTCACTTGATATACCTTCTCATTTAAGATTTTGAATCCATCCGGTGCCGAGGCCAAAATTTTTTTAGTCTAAAATTAATCTTCCCAAAGGACACGTGGGATACGTTTTTTTGCGTTTTCTGATATTTTCAGCCATTCTCGTGATACGGGGGGGTGGGGTGAGACTTTATGGACACCCTGTATATATATTTTTTAAATCAGACTGCCTGTTTTAAGGGTTGTGACTTTAGAACCAACCATAAGTCGTAACGAATTTCATGGCGAAAACTTTGGTTTTCACCACTAAAATATTTACTAAAACTGTCACTATCACTATCTCATCAAAAAATTCTCTCTAAAAATTTAGCGACAAGTTCCAACACGAAGGAAGCCCATTTCTGGGCATCCAGGGGCTATCAACTTGCAACCCTGCCAATCCTTTCACCACCGTGAATTTAAAATAATATTAATCCTGCGCACAAGACCGCTAATTAGCGTTCAACCGCTAATCCTACGGACACGACCGCTAATTAGCGGCCAACAATATATTACACTTCAACATAAGTTGTATTTTTCAATTGCTTATATGAAATTACACTTCAACTTAAGTTGTATTCTTCAATTTCTTATATGAAATTGATAAGAATTGGCACCAAATTTCAAGTTCTACCTCTTTTCATTCTGGTTTTAGGTAGAACTGTTAAAAGCGGACTTCAACCGCTAATTAGCGGCCAAAAATATATTACACTTAAACCTAAGATGTATTTTTCAATTTCTTATATGAAATTGATATGAATTGGCACCAAATTTCAAGTCCTAGCTCTTTCCATTCTCGTTCTTAGGTTGAAGTGTAAAATATTTTGAAGTTGTATTCTTCAATTTCTAGTATGAAATTGATATGAATAGGCATCAAATTTCAAGTTCTAGCTCTTTCCATTCTAGTTTTAGGTGGAACCGCCAAAAAGCCGTCTTTAACCGCTAATTAACGGCCAAAAATATATTACACTTCAACATTAGTTGTACTTTTCAATTTCTTGTATGAAATTGATATGAATAGGCACCAAGTTTAAAGTTATAGCTATTACTCTTCTCATTTTAAGCAGGATATGCGGAAACCGCTAAAGAGCGGCATAAAACCGCCAACGGTATATTTGATTTCCACCAAAAGCTGATTTTAACGTTCATGTCCGTTGCGTCCGTTGGCAGGTATGAGAAAATGTAACACGTAGATACTTATGTCCATCGTCTAGACGAGACTTTTTGGTTTCAAGACGAGACAGGGCCTGTCTCGTCTCGCGTCCATCACTACGTGATATTCGTCCCTTCCCACCATAGAGCTACCACCTCCAATAAGTATCATAATTTGATTACTATACAAACTTTTTGCTAAAACGCAAGTACTTTGTGCCCCCCACCCCTGGCAATCCTAGGGTTAATACTGGACATGAGCCCGTAATTCATAAAAATAAATATTTCTCGTGTTCAACGAATGTGCCAAAAATGGCACACTCGTACATTACGAGAAATGGTAAAGATTTGATACATTCAAGATTAACAATTTCTTAGGAAATCGTTTTTGAATAAGGAATTTCAAATCCCTTACGAAATGAATAATGTAATCAAAAACATGAATTACAATTACAATAAAAAAAAAACATGATTCCAAATTCTATTTAAAAAATCTGGCGTGAAAATCACACGACTTTCATTATCTATAAAAACAGCCATCAACTGCTAACTGGCGGCCAACAATATAGTACACTTCAAACTATGTTGTATTCTTAAATTTCTTGCATGAAATTGATATCAATAGGCACTAAATTTCAAATATAGCTTCTATAGCTCTTTTCATTCCGGTTTCAGACGGAACCGTCAAAAAGAGGCCTTCAGCCGCTAATTAGCGGCAAACAATATATTACACTTTAACCCAAGTCGTATTTTTCAATTTCTTGTATGAAATTGATATGAATAGTATTACCGCCAACAATATATTACACTTCAACCTAAGTTGCATTTTTCAATTTCTTGTATGAAATTTATATGAATAGGCATCCAATTTCGAGTTTCCAATCTGGTTTTGGGCAGAACCGCCAAAAAGCGGCCTTCAAGCTCTAATTAGCGGCCAACAATATATTACACTTTAACCCAAGTCGTATTTTTCAATTTCTTGTATGAAATTGATATGAATAGTATTACCGTTCCATTTTAAGCATCACGATATGCAAAAACAACTAAAAAACGCCATAAAACCGCCAACGGTACATTCGATTTCCAATAATTACGTATACAGGCGTATTTTGCCGTTCATGGCATACAACTGACATATATACCAAATTTCAAGTCATTCTAGAGATATATTGTTCATAGACAGACAGTCAGACACACACACACGGACCAATGGCTGAAACTCGAGATTTGTGCTCCATATACAGGGTGTCCCAAAAGTCCGAGACCGCCTGAATATCTTTTGAACAGCTTTAGTTTTGAAATTTTGCATGGTATTATACCCCAAATTAAACCACCTGAAGGTGTTACCAGTTTTTCAGGGGCGGGTCCCATGTGGCCCCCAGGGGGTCCAACTTTTGTTTTTTAAATACGAACCTCCATCTTCTAAACTAGAGTGTCTAAATCTAGGCGAATTATTTCTAAAAGTAGGCGAAGTATCTAAAACTAGGCGAATTATGTCTAAAAAGCAGGTTCCTTAACATTGGTATCCTATGCAATCATTCAATATCCCATTCCAAAAAATTTTAGACATAATTCGCCTACTTTTAATTTCAAATGGTCGCCATTTTGAAATCACGTATAAATTTTTTTGCAAAGTACTTCTAATTATATTGTCTTTATGAAAATGTATCACAAGATGGGGGTTCCTATTTAAAAAACAAAAGTTGGACCCCCTGGGGGCCACATGGGACCCGCCCCTGAAAAATTGGTCACACCATCAGGTGGTTTAATTTTGGGTATAATACAATACCAAATTTCAAAACTCCACATAAAGCTGTTAAAAAAATATTCAGGCGGTCTCGGACTTTTGGGACACCCTGTATATGCAGATGATACTTACCATCACTGAGATGACTGAGGACAGTTAGGTATAGAAGAGAACAGGAAACTCTCCTGGTAATGGAACCCATGATCATCTCACAAAATGACAAATGCCTTTAGATGCTACACAAACACACGGCTAGAAGAATACTGAGAGTAAGTCGGAATCAGTGGCGCACACGGGCGGGGGGAGAGTCCGGACCTGACCACCAAATTATTCTTTGGTGGTCAGATTTTTTATGTATTTACAAAAAAACTATATTACCTTTCGCACGCTTATGGTGCGAAAAAAAATTCCCCACCATTCGATCCCAAGATTTTCTAAACCCCCCCCCCCCACCCACATGTTGTGATTACTCCAGCCTGGCGATTTTATAAAGAAAGACAATTTCCCATGCACAATCATACCCTCAAAATCCCGAAAATTTCAACCCCCCCTCATATTTTAACCGGAACCGACTGAAAATTTTAGGGATAAATATATATGATTGTTCCAAAAAAAGACACTTTCATGCACAAAATTAGCCCAATATTCCGGAGATTTCAACTTTCCCATGTTTTGACCGCACCAGACTGGCAATTTCAGGGATAGGTATAAAAGAAAGACACTTTTGCCATGCACAAAAATACCCTCGATATGCTACAGATTTCAACCCCCCCATCCCATGTTTTGACCGGATCAGACTGGCCATTTTAGGTATGACTGTATCAAATATCCCGATATTAAATCAAAATTCTTCCAATTTTCTCCTAGAAAATTAGATAAAATGGGTAGCCCTAAAATATATTTTAGGTATAGCGCCCCCCCTCCTGAAATTCAATCTTGGCTATATCCCTGACGGGTAGCACACATCTTACTATAGAAGATGAGAAGTCGATATGGACTCCCCCCCTCCCCAAAAAGAAAATCACGGGTGCGCCACTGGTCAGAACCATTGAGTTAATATTTTATATTCATAAATTAATTATTACAGACCAATGAGTAGGGGCGAAGATGCACGCTTCACCCCTGCTCATCTTAATGTGCAAGTTTCATTGCCAACTAAACTAGCCTGATCAGGCGTATCAGATCACTTTTAGAGGAGAAAGAAGTCAAACAGGCCGGTAACGCAATATCTTGTCAATATCAAGCCTCAAAATTATTAGCAAAGTAGCCTGACGCCATGCTTTATCATGCAGAACTATATTCAATAATTCAAGTCTTTCTTCACAATCTCCTCAAAATCTTTCTTCAAATGTCGTCAAAGTCTTTCTTCACAATGTCGTCAAAATCTTTCTTCAAATGTCGTCAAAATCTTTCTTCACAATGTCGTCAAATTCTTTCTGCAAATGTCGTCAAAATCTTTCTGCAAATGTCGTCAAAATCTTTCTTCACAATGTCGTCTTGAGTGAAAAGAAAAAAAAGAGTGAAAAATTTGAAGAAGTGCTGTGTGTGTGAACGTATTTCTTAAAAAATCTTTTTTTTATCTGTTTCTAATATACAGGGTGCGGCAATTAGTATTTCCACATTTGAAACAGCTGGAAAATAAAAATATTATGAGATATTTGAAAAATTATTTCGTATTCTGTGAGCTTGTGTATTCTAGTTTTTTTCCATCTACGTTTTGTAAATAATGACGGCCTTTGCGAGTGATGCACTTTTGGAGTCTTTCACCGAAGTTTTCCATGACTCTCGTCAGCATATCCGAATCAATTTGGATGATTTCTTCCAGAATTGCCTCATTTAACTCTTCAAAGGTCCCAGGGCGATGTTTGAAGAACTCAGGTATCCTCACAGGAAAAACTCACAGGGACTCAAATAAGGCAACCGGGGAACACGTCCTGCGGAATTTCACGAGAACGATTGGCTGCGTGGGTAGCCCCATACAGCCTAAAGCTGATGTGGTCCTAAAGTTGATGTGGTCCTAAAGTTGATGTGGTCCTAAAGTTGTGAACTCAACTCAAAATTGTTTTTCGATCAGGAACTGGATCCGTGGAGTGCAAACCATACCTTGTGCGGAACGCGCTCTGAGTGGCTATAATGGTTCACTTTTTTAAAAAACTATCACTGCCCATCCCACGATTTTTTGAAAAGTGGAAATACTAATTGCCGCACCCTGTACTGTAAAATATAGTGTTGTTACCGTCGTACTTAAAAAATAATTATCGATTTTCGATGTAGGTAATTGGTACTTTTTTAAAAACATAAAATATTTTATTTTATTTTTTCTCGTAAAATATTTAACTAACCTATTTTATAACTGAAATTTATAAAATTCCCTATTACGTGTTTATAATCGTACTGTCTCATTGAACATGATTTTATATTATTAATTGACTTCAATCTTCATCGTATTCATTCATTCAGTCATTTTTTATACATTGACAATCTACAATTCTATATAACTTTATTTTATTTAGTACCTATCCTTGTGACAATGACTTTTCTATTTTTACTTTCTCTTCCTATAGAAGATAAAGTATTTTAATCGTGCAGAAAATTTGGACATTTTTTGCCCCACGAAATCGTCTGACGGGAACCCAAAACCAAAAATAAAGTTCAAATAACTCATTTTATATTGCTTTTGGGCCATATTTTCACTTTTTCGGGTCAGTTTTGAAATATTTGGAGCCATGGGGTCAAAAAACCGATATTTCCGACGTTCCACGTTGGACGTTCGTACGGAATCATGTGCAGAGAGCTCTGGAAGCCAAACCGCTGGTCCGATTTTGATGTAATTTGGCACAGGTCATCTTCGAGCAAAAAGCCCGACCCATATTTTTCTTTTTTACGATATCGCCCCCAGGGGCGGTCCTAACCCTCCGAACAGGTTTTTTGGGACCGAATCTCTAAAATCCAAATCACATAACCAATTTTGATGAAATTTAAAATCTGTAATTACGGAATCATTTTAACTGAAATAAATGCTCTCACGCGGGCGTATCTGTGTCAGGGGCGCCGCCAGGGGCCAAAATGATCCTTAAAATGGAAATCCCTTTTAAAATAAAACCGATTGAAAATTTCACATGAATTTTTTTAAGAAATAATGTCTAGTGCCGACAGGGATCATTCAAAGTATTGGACATTTCATTTAACCACTGTTTTAAAACTTTTATTCAGAGTTCCCCCCATCAGTTGAGGACCAAGAACGTAGCAATTGGACCAAGTCTCTAAAATGAAAACCACATAACCAATTTTGATGAAATTTAAAATGGGTAACTATGGCATTTTTTCATGAAAAAAATAAATAATAATAATAATAATAATGGGCCCATTTGGGTGCATCTTTCTCAGGGGCCCCGTCAGTGGGGACAAATAAGCTCCTTCAATTGACTATCCCTTTTAAAAGAAATCGGTCCCTTTTATTCACTTAAAATTCAATTGATGTCTAGAGCCTAAAGAGATTATTCTACACATTATATTCACTGTTTTGCAGCATTTAGTCAGAGTCACGGTTTAGGACCAAGAACGACGCAATTGGACTAAATTTCTAAGATCCAAACCACACAAACAATTTTTGATGAAATTTAAAATGGTAGGTAAATAGGATATTAGTTTATTTATAAAAAAAAATAGACCCATGTGGGTGCGTTTTCGACAGGGGCACCGCCAGTGCGCCCACAAATGAAAAAAAAAAAAATAATCGTCCGATTTTGATATGCACAGCCACCCAAGTATTATATTTGACACTGTTTGGTGTTTTGTTGATTCTTTGCTTTTGGAGCCCCGGCAGGGCCCCAAATATGATGAAACATAAATTTTGTCTGATTTATACAACTTTTGGCATTTTGTAGTAATTTTTGTTTTGAAACATAACATTCGTCCGATTTATATAATATTTGGTATACGCAGCCACCCAAGTATTACAATTGACAATTTTTGGTGTTTAGTAGATTTTTTGCGTTCGACGCATCGCTAGGGCCCCAAATATGAAAAAACACAAAATCTGACTGATTTTGAAAAAAGTTGGTATGCGCAGCCACCCAAGTATTTTATTTAACATTTTTGGTGTTTTGTAGATTTTTTGCATTTTAGGCACCGTAGGGCCCCACAAATGAAAAAAAAAACAGAAAATTTGTCTGATTTTGATAAAATTTGGTAAGTATGCGCAGTCTTCCAAGTATTATAATTGACAACTTTTGTATTTTGTAGTAATTTTGGTTTTGAGGCCCCGACAGGGGCTCACAAATGAAAAAAACAAACATAAAATTCGTCCGATTTTTATAAAATTTGGTATGCACAGCCACTCAAGTATTATATTTGACATTTTTGGTGTTTTGTAGATTTTTTGCATTTGGGGCCCCGGTAAGGGCCGACAAATGAAAAAAAAACAGAAAATTTGTGTGGTTTTGATAAAATTTGGTATGCACAGTCAACCAAGTAGGTACAAAATTTGAAATTTTTTATAATTTTGTAGAATTTTTTTTGGGGATCCCAAAAATGAAAAAAAAAAAAAAAAAAAAAAAAAAAAAAAAAAAAAAAAAANAAAAAAAAAAAAAAACTGTCTGATTTTGATAAAATATAATATATGGAGTCACCTAAGTATTATATTTGAAAATTTTTGGTGTTTTGTAGATTTTTTGCTTTTGGGGCCTCGATAGAAGCTCACAAAAGAAAAAACATAAAATTTGGTTTGCTCAGACACTCAAGTATTTAAGTAACAATTTTTGAAATTTTGTAGAAATTTTGGCTCCTGAAATTTAAAATTTGCCGGCACTATAGGCTCTAGCCCACTCAACCACTGCCTTGTATAATTCTAGGAATAAAGAGCAATGTCCACAGCCGAAGGCTGCAAAAATTTTGAAACTCATAATATTATGAAAGACCAACGTCAGCAGCCGTAGGCTGCAAAATCTTTTTGAAGTAATACTATCACTAAAGAGAACAGCCGAAGGCTGCCAAATGTTTTTAATCTTCATGGGACCGAAGATTCTGTACCTGTCTTACTTTACCTTTGAAACACATACTTTTCTTAGAATTTTGATCTTTTCTCATTGATTTTATTTGTTATTGTAAATTTTTGTGCTACTTCTGAATAAAACGGTTAAAAATCTTTAGGAACTGAATCAAAACAATTCATAAACCAGTCCATTGTCTTTGGAATGACCCTGCCAAAATTAATTGAGCAGAAGAAATTGTCATCAATATGAAATATATCTCCAACTTGTGATGTTTTATTGTAAAAATCAAATATTATTTGCATATATTTTTTAATCCTAAGTTTTATTCAAAGTGTTTTCAACATGAATTCTTATAACATGGGCATTGTGTCATATTTGAGGAAGATGACTATGGTTCAGACGACAGTGTCGAAATAGACGTTGGAAATATTCACATAGCAAAAGACAGACAGAATGGTGTACATTTCCACCAAAAGAGTTTGAGACCTAACCCTGAAAAATCTGTGATGTGTCACAAAGAGTTTCCATTTTGAATTTCCTCAAAATTGGCCTTGAAATTTAGCTTCGCTCCTATTTTGGGACACCCTGAATGAAACCTAAACCAAGAGATGTTTAGATATTCATCACTTAACAGATGTTAGTTGAGCTGAAACAACAAAATGAGATTGNTTCCACCAAAAGAGTTGGAGACCTAACCCTGAAAAATCTGTGATGTTTCACAAAGAGTTTCCATTTTGAATTTCCTCAAAATTGGCCTTGAAATTTAGCTTCGCTCCTATTTTGGGACACCCTGAATGAAACCTAAACCAAGAGATGTTTAGTGTTTTACGGATATTCACCACTTAACAGATGTTAGTTGAGCTGAAACAACAAAATGAGATTGTTCTCCTTGTCAAATCATTGATTGTATTTTTTGGCTCATAACCATTATTCTTCACAACAAACACGTGTCTGGAAAATTCCCTGCCGACCTAATGGAACTACCTTCAACCAACCAATCTTCTGTATCTAACTTACACGTGTAACACTTGTGTGTTACAGGTTAACCTCCTAGATACAGAAAGCCAAATACTTACACTTCAATAATTTGGGTGACTTGGGATACCGTGGCAAGTAAAACCATAATGAGGCAGATAAAATACTTTATCTTCAACTGAATATAATAAATTATTATAGTCAAGTGAAGATATAGTATTTCAACTGCCTTCTTTAAGCTCACGGCAGTGTGCCAGGCCAAGTTCCAGAAGACACCAGTGTATCCTTACACAAAGCAATTCACCTGGCAGATATCCGGTTCTATAAAACAGATAGTTCACGGAAATGTCTACTATATTCCGGTACCATAGCCAAATTTTGCATGAAGGAAGATATTTATATGCCATTAAACTAAATTCACTGAAAACAGTTTCGAATTAAGGAAGAATATGCATAACTAGTTTCAACTAAAGCTGCTTTCCCACTGCACGCAACATTTTGTTGCTGCTACACGATGCAACAAAATGTTGCGGAGGTATATTTTCCTTTGAAATACACTGCAACAAATTCCATTTTAATTTGTCTTAACATCTCTTTAACATATATTGGTCGTTCAAGACGGGGGTTTTCCCCTCCATTCGCTGGAAATTTGCAAACCAGCTACCCACAATGACCTCACCCAGCCTGGATTGGGCCGGAAAATAGACAGCATCACGAGGGTGCGAACCCACGTGGACACCCACAT
The DNA here is from genome assembly GCA_012654025.1 of Pachypsylla venusta. Taxonomy (NCBI): domain Eukaryota; kingdom Metazoa; phylum Arthropoda; class Insecta; order Hemiptera; family Aphalaridae; genus Pachypsylla; species Pachypsylla venusta. The sequence continues at coordinate 34,513,591 of CM022876.1, forward strand.
GGAACGAACAACCTCGCTGGACGTTGTTTAACTTCAGTGATCTAACGGGAACTGGTGCACGTTGAATACACCATCAGTTCCCTTTAGATCACTGAAGTTAAGCAACGTCTAGCGATGTTGTTATATGTGGGTGTCCACTTGGGTTCGCGCCTTCGTGATATTGGAAATTTTTCGGCTCAACCCAGGCTAGGTGAGGTCAATGTGGGTAGATGGTTTGCAAGTTTCAGCGAATGGAGGGTAAAACTCCCGTCTTGAATGACCAATAGATGTTAAAGAGACGTTAAGCCAAATAAAAATATAAACAACAATAATTACAAAACGTCTTCAATAATAGAAATAAAACTTAAATACTCTTTTTTTTAAAAACAAATTAACACACAGTCACCTCAAAATGTTGCGACCAAAATGTTGCAAGGTTTTCGGCAGAGCAGCATCGCCTTTTTGCTTCGAAACGTTTCGAGGCAATGTTTCAGTCAGTGGGATTCGACTTCATTAATTCTGTACAAACAGCGGAGCATGAAACGTTGCGAAACGCTTCGAAACGTTTCGATGCAATGTTTCAGTCAGTGGGATTCGATCTCAATTGATATATTATTAAATAATGCGGGGTCGGCAAAAGAAAATTTCCAGTCATTCAATTTCCACAAACAGGAAAAGACAAAAAAATTATTGAAGGAATCACCTTTCCACTATAAGAACACACAAACGCGGAATATTCTTGAAAGAACTAGCAAAAGAATTATGTATAAACAAAAGATCAGATCAAATAATCCAATATTATTATTAATATTTATGGGCAAACCATGCATACATACTGCAACAGAGGCTGTTTTGGGTAGAAAGATTTTAGGTAGAAGTAATACCAACGAATGTACTATAAACTTTCCAAAAACAGATAAAACGGGCAGAATAGCCCAAGAAGGTGCTTGCTATATCTGTAAGGAGGGCTCAAAGAGAAGGAAAACTAGAAAATGTTGTGTGAAGTGTAGCAAACCCATCTGTGATGAACACACTATAAAAAATCCAACTTGCAAAGTTGGATTCTGTTTCGCACAACAGAGGTTTTGAAGGTATTGAAAAAAAAAAAAAAATCATATAAAATTCCCACAATATGTTGATATCAAAATTAAAAAAGAAAGTAATTAATTAATTAAAAATAATTACTTAGAGATTATACATAAAAAATATTTAAAATTTGGAGAATTTCGTATACGTAAAACAATTTTTTTGTTGTAAATTTGTAAATTGTTGTGTTGTAAATAAAAATTATTATTTTATTATCTTTTAATTATGTTTATTATATTGTAATAATCTATTATCATTAATTATTACAAAGGTAATAAAGACAATTACAATTATAATAAAATAAATTCTTGTCAACATTTAAAGAATTGTCTTATTTTCAATATATTCCTATGCAAAATGCATTGGGTACCCGGGTACCTCTTCGGTCCAAATCAGGTGTCCGGTTTTGTTTGGCTCCCCATGAGCTCCCTTTTCATGATATTTTTTTCAAAATTAGTTTAGAAGACGTAGAATTCCTAACTTTAGGCATTCAGAATGTTTCAACAAAAAATATCAACGCTAAGAGATTGAAAATGGCAATCAAAGTCGCTATGGACACCCGGGTACCCCTTCGGGCCGTTGAAGGTTAAAATGTGTCCCAAACGAAGGATAAAGATGTCATCTAAAACTTTCTGGCTTTGAGTTGATATGTTGTCGCGACAAATCTTAAGATATTTGCCAAAATTTGGAAAATTTTTGAGCAAAAAATTGGAAAATCGGCCAGAAAATCAGCCGTAACTAAAAGAGCCGGATGTCTATAACCAACCCCCGGTAAAAACAAATAAGAATGCAAAGTTTCGTGCAATTCCGTGCTGTAGTTCGTAAGTTATAAAACAAGTTATAAGCGTTGTAAGTTATAAGCGAGCAAACAAACAAATAACAAAGAAACATTCACTTTTATATACAGGGTGTCCATAAAGTCTCACCCCACCCCCCGTATTTCGAGAATGGCTGAAAGTATAAGAAAACGCAAAAACACGTATCCCTTAGATTTTAGGGGGATTAATTTTAGACTAAAAAATGTTTGGCCTCAACCAGCCGTTTAAGCTGGGCACCGACTGGCTTCAAAATCTTAAATGAGAAGGTATATCAAGTGACACGTTGTTTTAAAGGTTCCGTTATACGAGTTCATTACAGAAAACCAGAGGATCTATACCGTTCACGAATTACAGGGTGGAACATGTGACATGGATCCTTTGCGGCCGCACCGAAATGGTAGGTAAAAATTCCTAGAAATAAGTTTTTATGATCCCAAATAAGTAATTTAGTAAAAAAGATGGTTGTCCCGTCCACTTTGACTGCAGGGATCGAGCCTTCTTAGACCAAACCTATCCAGCTTTTTTAAAATTTTGGTCTAAGAAAGTCTAAAATTAATCCCCCTAAATAGATAAAATATTACTCCTTATGTCTTATTTTTAATGAAAATTGAATGAAACCTTTAATGCAAGCCGTCAGCAAGATATAAAAGAAAACGTAAAATATTTCTTTCAAAAAAACGTTTTTTTTACTCTCCTGTAAAATTTGCTTTTTTTACTTAGACCCCTTCTGAAATAAGGTGACGATATATTTTGGGGGCCATGTGAAGCCGCCATCTGTGAATTTCGCTTTTCCTCAATATTTTGAGAACCGCTTAAGTTATTGCGACCAAACTTTTGAGAGATGGTATACATCTGGCCCAAAACGGCTTTTGATCACATTGATTTATATATTTTGTCGGCGGGGCCATGTGAGACCGCCATCTTGGAATTTCGCTTTTCCTCAATATTTTGAGAACCACTTCGATTGTAGTGACCAAACTTTTGTGAGTGGCTATATGTCTGACCTCGAATGGATTTTGATCACATTGATTTATATATTTTGTGGACGGGGCCATGTGAGGCCACCGTCTTGGAATCTCACTTTTCCTCAATATTTTATGAAGCGCTTAATATATTACGACCAAACTTTTGTGATAAGATGTACGTCCATCACTAAAGTCTTTTGATCACTTTGAGTCATATATTTTATGGACGGGGCCAAGTAAAACCGCCATCTTGGAATTTTGTTTTTCCTCAATATTTTTGAAAACCACTTAAGTTATAGGGACCAAACTTTTTTCATATTCTATACGTATGCCCTAAAGGGTATCTGATCACTATATTTTGTTGACGGAGCCATGTGAGGTCGCCATTTTGAAAATCTTTTTCCTTAATATTTTGAGAACCGCTTAAGTTATTGAAATTAAACTTTTGTGATATGCAATACGTATGCACCAAACCAATATGAGCAAATTTGTTTCAACATTTTGTCCATATTTTTGCACAAGTTGTTAAATTTTGATAAAATTATGTACAAAACCCGTTAGACGATATAATATATTAGAAATGAACACAAATTTGATGCGTGGGACAATGTGGGACATGTTGGGAATAAGATTGTCTTATTTTTGTCTTGAATGTCTTGTTAGGCTGGGTGCAACCGAGTCTAAACTCAGCAGACTTCAACACGCATTTTATTTTATTTTGGAACCTAACCCAATACTACTCCCAACACGTTCTACGCAGCTTAACAACCCGTTACTATTCCCCATGTTCTACAGAGGTTAACGTGGTAATTTGTAATCTATGTGTGGTATGCTCCGATCGCGCTTAAACGGATATACCTCAGTAATATGATAACTAATGTAAAAGTCAGATTAATTCCCATTTTTTCCCTCACTAACTATAAACTCTAAACGAAGTTCGCCGGGTACTCAGCTAGTAATTAATATATACAAATTATTATGGATTAAACTGTACCTTCTATTGACTAGGTGTTCTGAACAACTGATTTTTTTCTTAAATGAAAATAGCAAGCTTAATGAGCAGATCGCGTGTTGACCTTGCTGCTGCTTTTAGGTATACGTGTTCCCGAGAGGATTCATTTTAGGAATCAGGGGCGTAGCGACTGGAGGGTATGGGGGGTGTGACACCCCCCCAACATTCTCCAACATCCATCAGTCGGCAAATCGGGATACTTCATCCATAATCGGATATTTTTTTTAAAAAAATCCGACATTAATATCAGAAGTATCCGCGATTTGCCGACTGATAGATCCATAAAATTTGGAATTTTTCGGTTCATGGAGATAAAATCGGATATTTTTTTGAAAAAAAATCCGACATTAATATCGGAAGTATCCGCGATTTGCCGACTGATGGATCCATAAAATTTTGAATTTTTCGGTTCATGGAGATAAAATCGGATATTTTTTTTAAAAAAATCCGACATTAATATCGGAA
>CM022876.1:34529143-34549204 GCA_012654025.1 Pachypsylla venusta
TTAATTTGGCTTTTTTTGCCGCCTTTTAGCGGTTTTCAGTATCGCTGTCTAAAAGGAGAATGGTAAGAGCTGGAGATTTGAAATTTTGTATGTATGTCATATTTGGGGTCTCAGCTAGCTCAAAAACTTTTGGGTTCAATCAAATATACAGCTGGCGGTTTTCATTAATCCTGTCTAAAAAGAGAATGGTAAGAGCTAGATTTCAAATTTGGTAGGTATGTCAAATTTAGGGTCTAATTACGCCCCAGATTTGGAATCATATGGTAAGAGCTAGATTTCAAATTTGGTAGGTATGTCAAATTTAGGGTCTAATTACGCCCCAGATTTGGAATCATCACGATAAGCCCCTCAATTTTTTGGGGAGGTACCCCCCTTAAAAAATTGCGGGGTACCCCCCCCAAAAATTTATTATTTTTTGCCAGATAATAAACCCAGGTGTCACATTGGCAGAGTTTTTGTATTAGAAATGAAAAGGACGTGTCGGGAGTAATGGATAGGACGTGTCGGGATTACTCCCGACAGCACGTCCNACTATAGGGCTAGTTTTTTTTTAACAAAAAGTGCGTATTGAAGTCTATGCAATGTTAACTTTTCCCACGTTCTACACAGGTTGAAAAACGTTAAGTATTCTATTCGCAACCAACAGTAATCCATATGTTGTGTACCTAGTTAGGTTTTGTTTCGCTGACATATATTGAAGTGTTTTTTCCTGACTCGAAATAATAGAATTGACACCACCATGTGTATTGGGTAGAACGTGTTGGAAGTAATGTTGGGTTGGCGCAAGTTAGCCTAAACTCAGCATGTTTTTTTTTTTTTTTTTTTTTTTTTTTTTTTTTTTTTTTTTTTTTTTTTTTTTTTTTTNTTTTTTTTAGTTTACTGAAATTTCTTTCGCAAGAAGCTACAGACACGCATACTGTTAAAAAAAGTTGTAGAGTCAGGTTTGGTAGGGATTCTATGAAATCCCATTCAACAATGAATCTTAAGATATGTAAGACAACCCACCCTTTTGCTTCCCTTTCTTCTTTCTTCGCTGCCTTTAGATGCCTTGTTTCAGCACAGTAGAGATCAAAGCAATATTATAGGGGTACAGTAGTTTTTCAATTAGGGGAGCCTGAACCTTTTTTTTAGGGGGGGGGCATTTTTTTGTAACAACCTCGAGTGTTCCGGGGTGTCACACACCGAGGATGACACCCCGGGTAACTTCATATAGGTGGTTAATTCTAACTCTTCGGCCACCGCAAGTTACCCCGGGAGGTGCCAGTGGTGTCACCCCTACCCCCTACCCGAAACTCCCCTTATAGGTAACACTACCAGGGTTGTCCTCCTCAGGGGTGACAACCCTGGTAACATTTTTTTTTATATTTGTCGCTAAATTTTGACTTGAGTGTCATCCCAAACAAGTCATCCCGAAGGAGTGGCACTTTTCGGCTACAGATGAGTCGCCCCCTCGGGATGACTGGAGGTGATTTCGGAGTCACCGTAAATCACTTGGTCGTAAAATGAAAAAATATATAAACGAAAAAGTTATTAAATATTTAAACCCCATGGTGACTTTTGGCCCACCCTGTAGATGTAGAAGATGTAGGCATACAGAAAAACTTTGAGTTTTCTCAAAAAAAACTTTTTTGAAAAATCTCAATCTGAGAAATTCATCAGAGAAGAAAAGTATTTTTTTTACTGATATGTATAAGTCAAGAAAAAAAATCTGGTGTGAACATCACACGACTTTCCTTATCTATAAAAAGAAGAAGAAAGTATTGTAATGGGCTGAAATTTTCGATGTTGAGTTTTCAATGCCAAAAAAAGTTTTGAAGTCCCTAGAGCGGAAATACAATTATATATTCTTGATATAGTACACTTCAATTTAGTTTGTTTTTTTCAATTTCTTGTATGAAATTGATATGAATAGGCATAAAATTTAAAGTTCTAGCTATTTTCATTCTGGTTTTAGGTGGAACCGCCAAAAGGCGATCTTTAACCGCTAATTAGCGGACTACAATATATTACACTCCAACCTAAGTTGTATTTTTAAAATTTCATGTATGAAATTGATATGTATAGACGCCAAATTTAAAGTTCTAGCTATTACCGTTCTCATTTTAAGCAGGATATAAGAAAACCGCTAAAAAGCGGCATAAAACCGCCAACGGCATACTTGATTTCCACCAAAAGCTTATTTTGCCGTTCACGTCATAAAACTGACATACATATCAAATTTCAAGTCTCTAGCACTTGCCGTTCTTCAGATATCTTGTTCACAGACAGACAGACAGACATACGCACGGACCAATGGCTGAAACTCAAGATTTGGGTTCTGTTCTGGCATTGGAAACTCGACATCGAAGATTTCAGCCCATTACAATACTTTCCTTTTTATAGGATAAGGAAAGTAAAAATGAAGAGGAAGATCTATAAATGTTCGCAAGACGCAACTTTTTTTTTTCAATACCCACCTTGTCATGTTTAGCATTACCACAAGAAATGTTCGATGTGGCTCCCGCCCGACTGGATGATCCAGCCTGCACAGCTTGCAGAGGAACCTGACTATAGCGTGAAAGCATCTTATTTAAGTCTCAAACTTTTTTAGAGATTAAGGGCCATATTATAAAACTCCACTTAAGTGCGAGTTGGAGTGGTCAGTGGTCACTACCACTTGAGTGTCTGAATTGTATTTTAAGAAATATTCTGATTAAAAAAAATTACATGTAATTTTATTATAAAATAAAAACAGAAATTTTACAAGTGCGAGTGGCCACTTCGCTAATTTGTAGTCGGAGTGACAACTCACACTTTTTTTGAATATGGTCCTAAATTTCCAAAGAAAAATCTTCTTCATAAAGGTTCTACGTCAAATATTTGGATATGTGCATGTTATTGCTCCTAATATTCATTGGCGTACCGTACCACTGCCACGCCTTATTTTTCAATGGAAAACAAAACAAATTTCCCCCAACAAACTGTAAACACCAAACAATAACAATTTGAAAAGTTTCGCTGTTTTGTTGGAATAAGTGGGTTTTAGGTATGTTTGTGTTATATCAGCATTTTTGCAAAACCACAAAAACAGATTTCTTATTCTTTTAAAACTTATTCCACTCTGAGTCCTAAAAAATATGTTTACAGGTGATTTCATTAATTTGTTTACTCTCCATGTTGATGGTGGTGGAAGTGTTGGCTAGCATATTATGCCATACTCATCAGGACGCCGGACTAGATGTTGATAAATAATCTCGACCTATTCAATGTACTCCAATAGTGGTAAATATCTCAAATTAATGGGGATGAATATCAAAGGGCTGGCTGCATTTGAAGTCACGCCTAGAGATTACGATCCCGGGATACCGAAATCCCGGATCCCGACCGAAAATGGCTGAAATTTTGATCCCGGAATTCGCCATCCAATCCCGGGATTTTCGGGATTGACATTGATATAATAAAAACCAACAAAAACATACTTTTTTTTTTAAATTTGAAAATGAGGCCCCAATACATCAACCTTGAACGTTACATGAAAGTCGATGTGATGCCATCTGCCATGCAATAAAAAAATGCGAGACCATTTAAATCCTTTTCTTCTTTGTGTAAACCGAATGAACCGATGACCGATGTGTTGTTTGTATGACTCATGCGAATTATCCAAAAATAGCCTTTTGGTAAAAACAAAGCAGTCGGTATTTCACTAGTTTCAGTTTCTTTTAATCTTTTCACTTGTAAAAGTGTGCAAAGGCTTAATTTTTAATGTTCTAATATATTATAACATCTTTTATGAAACTTGTTTAAATCGCACAAAAAAAATTCAGATCCTTCATCCGTTTGAAGTCATTTTTTAGTTTCCAAAGACTGCAAAAATGCAAACTGTAAAAAATGTGATGCTATTTTGGAAACTCTTGGTTGTTCCACAAAAGGACACCACACACTTCTCTCAAGTTAAAAACTTAATTCTTTATTTTATCTACATACTAGCTGTTTTCCCGTGCTTCGCTACGGTTACAAAATTCAACAACAATTTCGAGATCGCGAAATTAATTCTCCTCAATTTTAGATTTTTGGTGGAACCGACCACCCAGACTGAACACGGCTCCTATTTAGAAAATTCAATATTTTACTCAAAGATATTACTTTTTGCACTGCGGAACACCTTCTTATAAAATTTCAGCTTTCTCGCTCATCCCGAAGTGGTACTTCTCAATTCCGAATTTTTATACTATTTTGGGGGGGTCTATTCTCGGTCATTTTTCGTTATCTCTTTTAGTTTGCCCAGAAAAAAATTGCAAAAAGACCCGCTAAATAGCGTCATTTTTGGCGGTAACTTGCTTTCACTTGAACTTTATTTTTTTTCCTTTCTTATTACGCACCTACATACTAAAAGTGTTCCAAACTTCAGGATTGTCCAGAAGGTTCGGGATCATAATCTTTAATCACGCCGCACTGTTCACCAATCAAAGCGCCTTACCACTACACCACCACCAACTTATTTTAGATGAAATCACTGGTGCAGTTCACAGGGGGTTTCCGCTATAAAAATTGCCTATCTTTCGTTCCGATGACATCATCCCGCCGTATGTTTGATATCACAATAGAATGCAGACCTTACCAACCTAGAACATTATTAGATAATAAAGACGTCTCCGTGGCAGAGTACGCATAACATTCGGCTTGCACGACGGAGGTTCCGTGTTCGATTCCCGAACGGGTCGAAAATTTAAAAAGGTTTTTTTCGAATTTTCTACTTGGTCTGGTTGTGTTTGGGGTAACTCAGCCTCCTGAGGACAAATGAGCAGCTATGGTAATAGCGCCAAGTGGTAGCATTATAAGGAAATTGTTAAAGTGTAGGCTTAGGCTTAGTGATATTGGGGTGAATGTTGAAAATACCTTGTAATGCTATAATGCCCACAAACAATGTGACATAATAACACAAGGAAATATACATTTACATTTTTCTTCCATTTTAAAGGCTTTTATTTAACTTGCTTTGTATGTATGTTTTTTATTGTATACAGACAGTATAAAGAAAAGCCCTGCTGTTAAAACTAGATCTCACTTTGCTCGATCAAATATATTTCCGAAGAAATTCCATGTGGAGAGCCTTGCTGAAAAATGCTGGGCAAGAAGCCAAATTGATTAAGCTTAAAAAGTTGTTTTTTTACGGCTAAATATATTTTATGTAGCATTAGATGTGGAGTGGGACGTGTTGTGTGAGTAGGGGTTTGCGGTTTGGTTTTGACGTGTTTATTAGACTGTGTTATTATCTCCGTGTTTGTGTGTTTTATATGTATTGAATAATACATGCAAGAGTGTGTCAATGTGGGGATTACATACATACCCCTAACTCCTTCATGATGTGGATAAAATTCTTCGAATAGATTTTGGTTACAGACTTTCAGTGGACGATGTTTTTGTTATTTACGTGGACCAGTCGCTCATAGTAGATCGTGCTTGCAATCACTTCCTAAAGGACGACGGGGCTAACATCATTTCATTTCATTAAGCTTTACCCCTTAAGATTTGTAACCCCTACACCTCAAGCTCATGGTTTTTTTGTGTATTGGGGTTAAGCTTATTTCTCTAGCTGAGGTTCAACTGCTCAGAGAGTTTGAGCAGTCTTCTTACCAGATTGTTTTGGACGAGTTCCTCTCTGGGGTTTAGTGGCCCGATGATACTCACTCTCCAATTGAGTAGGGCACTGCAATCAAAGATCACATGAGAGGCTGTCTTCCTCCCCACATAGTGCACACAATGGGTTTTCCCTAAAGATTCCCATATTGTGTAGGTGTTTTCTGAGACCACAATGTCCCGTTATTAGTCCAGTGACCACGTGACCAGTTTCATTTGTTTTCGACTTAAACGAAGAAGATCAGAAGTTAGAGATTTTGATGGTTCGACCATCATTTGTATGCTGTGTCGTTTTAGTCCAGTGAACCACTTCCTCGTCAGATAGTCAGAGTGTTCATTTCATGCTATCCCCTTTTGTCCTGGTAGCCACTCCAGGTATACCTGACGTCACGGACGAGAATACTTTAGTGTTCAAGCAACAAAATGGGTCAGCGAGGAATGATCTAACATAGCTTTACTACCCTCAGGGTTGGATCGTCAGCCATTTTCTTGTTATATTGTTTTCATTTAAATTTGGGATCCAAGTCATTGTCGAAGCAAAGCCACACTTTAAAACGTTCTTTAATTTAAAGTTATTTTCAAATTCATCACGATGAGAAGTCAGGAATACTTTTTGCTCAAATGTAGGGATGGGCTAGTCATCCACGAGTCGACTCACGGCTCGACTCACTCACGAGTCGAATCATCTTTTAGAAATGAGTCGACACTTCAAAGAGTCGACTTACGAGTAGCTTTTTTTCACTGATAAAGATAATAAAGGGAGAAATATTATTCCGGGTGTTTGTTGTTTAATACTGAAGGAAAATGTTCTTTTATTCTGGTGACGATTGATTGTGATGTCTTTTTAATATATTCGCCGAAGTTGGGGATATTTATTTTGTAGATATCCTTTTTTCAATTGGATTTATTATGTCTTTCTGATCAAAAAAGGTGTTTTTGAAAATTGTCACTCGGTGCGAGTCAAGATCGAAGGTCGACTCATATTTGTGAGTCGACTCACCTCAGTGAGTTGAAAGTCCCATCCCTACTCGAATGTCTATGGAAGAAAGTATGTCATCAAATCTGAAACCACGCCCCAACACTGAATTTCGCCATTTTTTTTGGTATCAATTTAAATAACATGATTTTCGAAATGCCGGTCTTTATAACCAAATGACTGCGTCTCCATCAATCATCAAGACTATTAGAGACGCAAGACGAAAAATTGAAATTCTCAACTTTTCTGCTGTATTATTTTCTATAATGAATCCTACCTCACGAGCAAACCAGCGTCTATGGCACGTTCAATACACCAGTTCCCGATAGATCACTGAAGTTAAGCAACGTCCAGCGTGGTTTTGCCATGTGAGTGTCCACGTGGGTGCTGGCTATTTTTGTCGTGATGCTGGCTATTTTTCCGGCCCAACCCAGGCTAAGTGTGGTCAACAATGTGGGAATCTAATTTGCAAGTTTCCAGCGAATGGAGGGTTAAACCCCCGTCTTGATTGACCAATAGATGTTAAAGAGACGTTAAGACAAATTAAAAAAACAACTATTCAACGTGCCATATATGATGGCTAGACCCGTAGTATACAGACCTTTGTGACGCGGGAGCCCTGTGCTTATCAACCGTAATAACCGGGTTTACGAGCACAGTGTTTTTTTTTTATTTAAACTGAATAGACATTCTGTAGATTTCCAAAATGGAAAAAAAATCTAATTTTCCCAACAATAGAGCAGTAATGAAGCTTTTCCCTTTTATCTGCTTTTTGAAAAATTTGCCCACTGAACTGAAAGTAACCGAACTAACTGTACCCTAGAATCTAGCACTACGATACATTAAACCTGAAATTTAAAGGGATGTAAAACAATTATTATTTTTATTTTATTTATAATTTTAAGTAAATAAAAATAATTTAAAATAATTATTTTCAGTAACACCAGAATCAGACATCAGAACGCTAAAGAATCTAACTATTGCAAGACCCGATATTCTGATATCAAAATTTGGCTAAGCTTAACTCTATCATTAAATTTCTTTCAATTACTTTCATTTCTCCAAAATGAAAAAGTCATATGACGAAAATTAAAAATTTTCTCCTGAAAAAAAGAAGAAAATTACTGAAAATATTTATTCGTGATGATTTGTGCAGACCTATAGCAGTTTGACACAGCGCCAGCGTAAAGGCTTTGATACGATTCAAGTCCAATTTTAAAAAGTAGATTTCCATAATGGAAACTCTCAGTAATACACTCATGTCCAAAATTACCCGCCCACCTTGATTTTCTTATTTTTTCAGAAAACTACTATTCTCAATGATTTTTTTTCGTTGTGTATGAATGCTATATGCAACAAATACTGCACCAGCATACAGAATAACCCCCCTAAAGATAGAAAGAGAGAAAATGATAAAAATGCAGATTTTAATCTTCCTCAAAATGTAATGTTTATTTTTTTCTTAAGTAAGATTTTGACAAATTAGTAACGTGTGTTGCCTCCTCTGGCTCTAGGGACATCTTCCAGACGCTTTGGCATGGAACTGATTACGTTGCGTATTTCTTCTTGGGGTATTCCTTCCCACTCCTCGACAATGGAGGATTTCATCTGAATGAGAGATTCTGGAACGGGTTGACAACCTCGAATCCGGCGTTTCAGACTGTCCCACACATGCTCGATGGGGTCCGGACTCCTTGTAGGAACCTCCAATCTTTGGATATTCACTGTCTTAAGGTATTGGGTGACACATCTCGCTACGTGAGGTGGTGCATTATCTTGGTACAGGAAGAACCCACCACCAATAAATGGGGCGTATGGCACAACTTCCTAAACGTCTGTTATGTAATTTTCACTGTTCATTGAGCGGCTTTCAAAGGAAACCAGATCCATACGAGCTTCAGATGAAATCCCACCCCATATCATAATTGACCCTCCATTGAATTGGACCATTTCAACTAGTGCACACTAGGCAAACCTCTCATTTGGTATTCTGTACACACGATGGCGGCTATCAGGACCTCTTAAGGACACTCTTATTTCATCCGCAAACAGAACTTCACTCCATTGAGGCAGTGTCTAGTTTGACCCCAACAAGAAATACGCAACGTAATAAATTCCAAGCCAAAGCGTTTGGAAGATGCCCCTAGAGCCAGAGGAGGCAAAACACTTTACTAACTAGTCAAAATCTTACTTAAGAAAAAAGATAAACATTACATTTTGAGGGAGATTAAAATCTGCATTTTTATCATTTGCACTCTTTCTCTCTTTAGGGGGTTATTCTGTATGCTGGCGCAGTATTTGTTAACCATAGGTAACGTGAAAATACATCTAGCATTCATACACAACGAAAAAAACTCATTATACAAATATTCCGACGACTTTGCTATTGTGTATCTAAAAATGAAGATGTGATTCCGGCTTTTGAAGTTCACAAAATGACATCACTATTGTTCGAGAACGACTTTTTAATAATCAAAGTTATATGAACGGTAAAAAACAATATTTATAACTGTTTAATACTCCTTATAAGCGGGTTAGTTTGCATAATCTATTGGTAAAATAAGCAGTGTTCGAAAAGTCCCGGAACGGATTTTTTTATTTTTAACGGCTAAAGATAGAGACTTGAAATTTCATAAGTAGTTTTAGCACAAACTAATCTATTTTTTGGCGAATTAAAATTTCTACAGGGTCTCAAAAGTGGGTAAACAGACACCAACTTTCGATTTTTAAATTGAAACCCCTATTTTTTATTTCATATTCAAATTTTACGTCAAATTTTACACACAATCAACTCCTCACTTGATACTTTGATCAAACGCATCTCTGATCAAAACTGCCCAAAATCATGGATTATTCTTCGGAATAAAAGTGATAAATCCAAGAGTGTAATACATCAAATCAGTCAAGTTTTTTATGCTGAATATCGTGGTACCATTGGTTTTTGATTTTTTACACTTTTTATACACAAGGAGGCTAAAATTTCATTTTTGAAATTTTAACATCAAACAAAAATGAATTTCTACCCTCCTTAGGTATGAAAAGTGTGAAGAATGAAAAAACCAATGCGGTACCACGAGATTCAGCATAAAAAACACTCGTGGTTTTATTACTTTTATTCCGAAGAAAAATCAATGATTGGGCGGGTTTGATCAGAGATCTGTTTGATCAAAGTATCGAGTGAGGAGTCAATTGTATGTAGAATTTGACGTAAAATTTGAATACGAAATAAAATTTAAAAATCGGGGTTTCAATTTAAAAATCGAAAGTTGGTGTCTGTTTACCCACGTTTGAGATACCTTGTAGAAATTTTAATTACGCCAAAAAATAGATTCATTTGTGTTAGAACTATATATAAAATACTCAAGTCCCTATCTTTAGACGTTAAAAATAAAAAAATCCGTTCCGGGACTTTTCGAACACTCTGTATTAGTCTGTATAGCATATCAGTTTATATGCCTTCAGTCTACATTTAGTGGTCTCTTTTGTTCATGTTCAGCCCCTGGTTTAATGATTTTGGTACAAGTCGGTACAAACGGTAGCACTCACCAAACCACCGAAATTCCATCGTGGACGGGCCAGCTGAATGGGACCTTCATTATACACAAAACCTCTAAAACAGGGGTTCCCAAAACTTTTTGGTACCGTGCCCCCTTTTCTTGAAATGAAAGCCTCCCACACCCCCTACCCCTTTACATTATAAATTATGAATGGGTATAGGTGTTGCTGCTGTTGATGAATGCTATCTGATTCAAAACGCTAATGTGTTGCTGAATGCTATCTCATTCAAAACGCTAATGTGTTGCTGAATGCTATCTGATTCAACACACTTCTGTGTTGCTGAATGTCATCTTATTCAAAACGCTAATGTGTTGCTGAATGCTATCTCATTCAAAACGCTAATGTGTTGCTGAATGCTATCTCATTCAAAACGCTAATGTGTTGNCGTATTAGACTGTAGACACATAATGTGGGTCTGACACCTTCCTGTGATCATAAAGTAACTTCTATTAAGTAGGGAGAGAAAAATAATTTCCAACTCAGGAAGAGATAATTAAAATAAAATGAAGAGCGGACCGTATTAGACTGTAGACACATAATGTGGGTCTGACACCTTCCTGTGATCATAAAGTAACTTCTATTAAGTAGGGAGAGAAAAATAATTTCCAACTCAGGAAGAGATAATTAAAATAAAATGAAGAGCGGACCGTATTAGACTGTAGACACATAATGTGGGTCTGACACCTTCCTGTGATCATAAAGTAACTTCTATTAAGTAGGGAGAGAAAAATAATTTCCAACTCAGGAAGAGATAATTAAAATAAAATGAAGAGCGGACCGTATTAGACTGTAGACACATAATGTGGGTCTGACACCTTCCTGTGATCATAAAGTAACTTCTATTAAGTAGGGAGAGAAAAATAATTTCCAACTCAGGAAGAGATAATTAAAATAAAATGAAGAGCGGACCGTATTAGACTGTAGACACATAATGTGGGTCTGACACCTTCCTGTGATCATAAAGTAACTTCTATTAAGTAGGGAGAGAAAAATAATTTCCAACTCAGGAAGAGATAATTAAAATAAAATGAAGAGCGGACCGTATTAGACTGTAGACACATAATGTGGGTCTGACACCTTCCTGTGATCATAAAGTAACTTCTATTAAGTAGGGAGAGAAAAATAATTTCCAACTCAGGAAGAGATAATTAAAATAAAATGAAGAGCGGACCGTATTAGACTGTAGACACATAATGTGGGTCTGACACCTTCCTGTGATCATAAAGTAACTTCTATTAAGTAGGGAGAGAAAAATAATTTCCAACTCAGGAAGAGATAATTAAAATAAAATGAAGAGCGGACCGTATTAGACTGTAGACACATAATGTGGGTCTGACACCTTCCTGTGATCATAAAGTAACTTCTATTAAGTAGGGAGAGAAAAATAATTTCCAACTCAGGAAGAGATAATTAAAATAAAATGAAGAGCGGACCGTATTAGACTGTAGACACATAATGTGGGTCTGACACCTTCCTGTGATCATAAAGTAACTTCTATTAAGTAGGGAGAGAAAAATAATTTCCAACTCAGGAAGAGATAATTAAAATAAAATGAAGAGCGGACCGTATTAGACTGTAGACACATAATGTGGGTCTGACACCTTCCTGTGATCATAAAGTAACTTCTATTAAGTAGGGAGAGAAAAATAATTTCCAACTCAGGAAGAGATAATTAAAATAAAATGAAGAGCGGACCGTATTAGACTGTAGACACATAATGTGGGTCTGACACCTTCCTGTGATCATAAAGTAACTTCTATTAAGTAGGGAGAGAAAAATAATTTCCAACTCAGGAAGAGATAATTAAAATAAAATGAAGAGCGGACCGTATTAGACTGTAGACACATAATGTGGGTCTGACACCTTCCTGTGATCATAAAGTAACTTCTATTAAGTAGGGAGAGAAAAATAATTTCCAACTCAGGAAGAGATAATTAAAATAAAATGAAGAGCGGACCGTATTAGACTGTAGACACATAATGTGGGTCTGACACCTTCCTGTGATCATAAAGTAACTTCTATTAAGTAGGGAGAGAAAAATAATTTCCAACTCAGGAAGAGATAATTAAAATAAAATGAAGAGCGGACCGTATTAGACTGTAGACACATAATGTGGGTCTGACACCTTCCTGTGATAAGAAAGTAACTTCTATTAAGTAGGGAGAGAAAAATAATTTCCAACTCAGGAAGAGATAATTAAAATAAAATAAAGAGAGGACCGTATTAGACTGTAGACACATAATGTAGGTCTGACACCTTCCTGTGATAAGAAAGTAACTTCTATTAAGTAGGGAGAGAAAAATAATTTCCAACTCAGGAAGAGATAATTAAAATAAATTGAAGAACGGACCGTATTAGTCTGTAGACACATAATGTAGGTCTGACACCTTCCTGAGATCATAAAGTAACTTCTATTAAGTAGGGAGAGAAAAATAATTTCCAACTCAGGAAGGGATAATTAAAATAAAATGAAGAGCGGACCGTATTAGTCTGTAGACACATAATGTGGGTCTGACACCTTCCTGCGATCATAAAATATTTAACAGCTCTCATAAAGAATATGTGAGTGTGTACTTACTGTGTACCGTTGAAAGCTGATGGGAAATAGTGCGAGCGGTACATCGACCCGGAGCGGAGGGATGAACCTACCTTACACATTGTACATCTGTTATTGCTACGAAAATACACTTTTAAAAATGTGCCTATATCTCATAGAATATTGGGTGGTTCACAGTCAATGCAAAATATGAAATATAACTTACTTGGGCACTCAATTGTTTTTACCATTCATTGTAGCGTAAAGCAGGCTCCACACTTATGGTAGCAGATAGCAAAAAATTGATGGGAATGGACCCCCCCCCCAAAAAAAAAAAATCATGATCTACGACCGTAGGAAAATTATCAGAACTAAAATATGTCAAGTCGTTTTCGAGTTATGGCCAAATTTATAGTTTATTCACCAAACTAGGACAGTAACGGTCCGATATCTTAAAATTTGTCGCGACAACCTATCAACTCAAAGCGAGAAAGTTTTAGGTGACCATTTTAGGACATTTTCTGCAAATGTATGGTCAGCCATTTCAGAGCTCCAGGTTCGAAACCGGGAATGGGTAAAATAAAATTTAGAAAATACTAATAGTCAGAATAGCCGTGCCTCTAAGGCGCCTGGCAAAAAGTTTAATGTTGGGTTTTAAAGGTTGCAATATACAGGCTGGGCACAAATCAATACCCCCCCAATTTCCATCGTCCTTGAAAAACAAAACTAGCAATATAAGAATCGTAGCGAAGCACAAGCGAAACAGCTAGTATTCAATAAACTGATATTTTCTTTTGGAGCAAATTTAAAGGCGATCCGACTTAGAACACAATGCATTTGCTTAATATTATAAGGAGGTTTTTTTTCCGTGCGGTTACATAGGTCTCTTATACATTATAAAATATGTGGCTTCGTGGAACACTCTTTAATATTTACAATAGAAATACTCTTTAAATACGAAAGCATATCAATTTAAATACAAACCAGTTGGAATGAAATTTTAAGAAATCATCACTGCATTTAAATTAAAATAAATAGTACGTAAAACCGTACTAAACTTTATCTTCCTTTATTCTAGGAATTTGGCAGGCTCCGCATGATGTCGCAGGTATTTGATGAAAATATTATATCTATTAGCAGTGGCAACCTTGGGCTGTTGTCGCAGCTCTGGAGTGAAAATAATTTAGGAAATAGATTTGGCAGTTGTCACAGCTCTCTAGTGCAAATACTATTTCAATTAGATTCCGAAGTCTTTGGCCGTTGTCGCAGCTTTATGATGAAAAAACATTTGAATTAGCTTTGGCAGTCTTCGGTTTTTGTCGCAGGTTTGTGGTGAAAATATCATATTAATTATATTTGGCAGCCTTCGACTGTTGTCACAGGTCTCTAGTGAAAATATTATATGGTTTAAATTTGGCAGCCTTCGGCTGTTGTCACAGCTCTCTAGAGAAAATATTAGATGAATTAGATTTGGCAGCCTTCGACTATTGTTGCATATCTCTGGTGAAAATATTATAAGATTAGGCAGACTTGGGCCGCTGACACAGTGAAAATATTTTAAGGGACCCCAGGTGAATATAGCTTTATGAGACCCAAACTTTGTCGATAATACGTTTCAGCGAGTTTTATTTCAAATTTCATCAAATTTTAATATGTGACCTAAAGGGACCCCATAATGACAGCTTCAAGAGACACAAAATTTGTTACAAAGACTGGCTGTTTTAAATTTCATCAAAATCGGAGTGATATTGCCAGTTTTAGAGGGGTGAGCCGAATTTCAGGTTTGGCCATAAAGGACCCCCAGATGTAGCCCCATGAGATCCAAAATTTGCCGATAATATGTTACACAGAGGCATGTTTTAAATTTGATCAAAATCGGGGTTAATGTTTGGGTTCTAGGGGGTCACCCCAAAATGACCCCTATTGAACCATAAATGGGCCCAGAGGATGCCATCTCCAATGTTTTGGCTCGAATTATGGACTATTGGTACCAAATTTCATCAAAATCGAACAAATAATAGTCTTTAGATGGATGTGCGTATATACACGATTTTGCGGGCGGAAGGACAGACACCCATTTTTCTAGATCCGTTTTTTGGAATCTAGTCGTCATAATTCGTCCAGAAAAGCAAAAATAAAAACATCGAAATTTTTCACCAATACGATACTTTATTTTCCTATGTTTCCTATATGGGAAAATAAAAGTTAAAAATTATAAAAGCGAATATAACGGAAAAATGTTAGTACTATGAGGACAGCTTCAGAAGCTCAGTTCGTAGTGGCGGTAGATTCGCAAACAGGAGGCTGTTAGTTCGATTCAAGCCAGAACATAATATTCAACAATAACTCGGGGATCCACAATGTGGCAACAATAATTTTAGCTTAGCATAATTTTTTTTTTTATATATAAAATAAATAGTACGGAAAACCGTACTAGACTTTCTCTTCCTTAATCATTCCATCAGACTACCACAGAATGCAGATGTTGTTCTTCTAAAGTTTTAAGTCTTTTAGTGACATTATTGTTATATTTCTATTTTCTGTTGATGTTGACCATTATTTTAAAAAGATTTTGCAGCCTTCGGCTGCGGACTTTGCTCTTTAGTGACAATAATATTTTGAAAGATTTTACAGTCTTCGGCTGTGGACTTTGCTCTTTAGTGATAGTATTATTTTAAAAAGATTTTGCAGACTTCGGCTGCGGACTTTGCTCTTTAGTGACAAAGATTTTGCAGCCTTCGGCTGCGAACTTTGCTCTTTAGTGACAGTATTATTTTGAAAGATTGTGCAGCCTTCGGCTGCGGACTTTGCTCTTTAGTGACAGTATTATTTTGAAAGATTTTGCAACCTTCGGCTGTGTACTTTGCTCCTGTGTGACAGTATTATTTTGAAAGATTGTGCAGCCTTCGGCTGCGGACTTTGCTCTTTAATAACAGTATTATTTTGAAAGATTTTGCAACCTTCGGCTGTGGACTTTGCTCTTGTGTGACAGTATTATTTTGAAAGATTTTGTAGTCTTCGGCTGCGGACTTTGCTCATTAGTGATAATATTATTTTAAAAAGATTTTGCAGCCTTCGGCTGTGGACTTTGCTCTTTAGTGATGGTATAATTTTAAAAAGATTTTGCAGAATGTGCATTTCTTTATGTTATTATGTCACAATGTTTCTGGGCATCATAGCATTTCAAGGTTTTTTCAACATTGACTCTAATATTACCAATCCTATTAAGCTACACAATTTTTCACAATTTTTACTTTATAATACTACCACTTGGCGCTATTACCATGGCCATATATATTCAATTGATCTCAGGGGTCTGAGTTACCCGCAAACACAATTAGACCTGGTATACAAATTTCAAAATTTCAAACCGTACAGCAATCGAACCGGGAAGCTCTTTGGTGCAAGCCGAGTGTGTTGCACTTATCAGACGTCTATTTTTTTACTTTTTATTTCAGTGCGGTGACATAGGCTTCTTATAGTTGCATACCCTGTATATCCATTTATGTCGAGAACAGTAATGGCTATATTACATCGTAAAAAGGAATAACATTGAAAAACCTTTCCCAGAAAGGAAAAACTAAAACAAAAGCTAAAATTAAGGATCGTAAATACTTTTATATCATTTTTTTATGCATCTTAATAGTGATAAAAGATTTTTCTTCCCTCCTAACTAAGTTTCATCCCTCCTGTTCCTTATCTTATATTAATAGTTATAAAAGATTTTTCTTCCCTCCTAACTAAGTTTCATCCCTCCTGTTCTTTATCTTATATTAATAGTTATAAAAGATTTTTCTTCCCTCCCAACTAAGTTTCATCCCTCCTGTTCCTTAACTTACATTAATAGTGATAAAAGACTTTTCTTCCCTCCTAACTAAGTTTCATCCCTATGTTTTTCTTCCCTCGCAACTGAGTTTCATCTCTCCTGTTCCTTATCTTATATTAATAGTTATAAAAGATTTTTCTTCCCTCCCAACTAAGTTTCATTTCTCCTGTTCCTCATCTTATATTAATAGTGATAAAATATTTTTCTTCCCTCCTAACTAAGTTTCATCCCTCCTGTTCTTTATCTTATATTAATAGTTATAAAAGATTTTTCTTCCCTCCCAACTAAGTTTCATCCCTCCTGTTCCTCATCTTATATTAATAGTGATAAAATATTTTTCGTCCCTCCCAACTGAGTTTCATTTATCTTGTTCCTCATCTTATATTAATAGTGATAAAATATTTTTCTTCCCTCCCAACTAAGTTTCATTTCTCCTGTTCCTCATCTTATATTAATAGTTATAAAAGGTTTTCTTCCCTCCCAACTAAGTTTCATCCCTCCTGTTCCTCATCTTACATTAATAGTGATAAAATATTTTTCTTCCCTCCAAACTAAGTTTCATTTCTCCTGTTCCTCATCTTATATTAATAGTGATAAAATATTTTTCTTTCCTCCCAACTAAGTTTCATTTCTCCTGTTCCTCATCTTATATTAATAGTTATAAAAGATTTTCTTCCCTTCCAACTAAGTTTCATCCCTCCTGTTCCTCATCTTATATTAATAGTGATAAAATATTTTTCTTCCCTCCCAACTGAGTTTCATTTCTCCTGGTCCTCATCTTATATTAATAGTGATAAAATATTTTTCTTCCCTCCCAACTAAGTTTCATCTCTCCTGTTCCTCATCTTATATTAATAGTGATAAAATATTTTTCTTCCCTCCAAACTAAGTTTCATTTCTCCTGGTCCTCATCTTATATTAATAGTGATAAAATATTTTTCTTCCCTCCAAACTAAGTTTCATCTCTCCTGTTCCTCATCTTATATTAATAGTGATAAAATATTTTTCTTCCCTCCAAACTAAGTTTCATTTCTCCTGGTCCTCATCTTATATTAATAGTGATAAAATATTTTTCTTCCCTCCAACTAAGTTTCATCTCTCCTGTTCCTCATCTTATATTAATAGTGATAAAATATTTTTCGTCCCTCCCAACTGAGTTTCATCCCTCCTGTTCCTTATCTTATATTAATAGTTATAAAAGATTTTTCTTCCCTCCCAACTAAGTTTCATCTCTCCTGTGCCCCATCTTATATTAATAGTGATAAAATATTTTTCTTCCCTCCCAACTAAGTTTCATTTCTCCTGTTCCTCATCTTTATTAATAGTTATAAAAGATTTTTCTTCCCTCCCAACTAAGTTTCATTTCTCCTGTTCCTCATCTTATATTAATAGTGATAAAATATTTTTCTTCCCTCCAAACTAAGTTTCATTTCTCCTGTTCCTCATCTTATATTAATAGTGATAAAATATTTTTCTTCCCTCCAAACTAAGTTTCATCTCTCCTGTTCCTCATCTTATATTAATAGTGATAAAATATTTTTCTTCCCTCCCAACTAAGTTTCATCCCTCCTGTTCCTCATCTTATATTAATAGTTATAAAAGATTTTTCTTCCTCCCAACTAAGTTTCATCCCTCCTGTTCCTCATCTTATATTAATAGTTATAAAAGATTTTTCTTCCTCCCAACTAAGTTTCATCCCTCCTGTTCCTCATCTTATATTAATAGTTATAAAAGATTTTTCTTCCTCCCAACTAAGTTTCATCCCCATTGTTCCTCATCTTATATTAATAGTTATAAAATATTTTTCTTCCCTCCCAACTAAGTTTCATTTCTCCTATTCCTCATCTTATATTAATAACGATAATACTTTTTTCTCCCATTTTTTCATACCTCTCTCATAGTTTAATCCTTTCTTGTCCTCATCTTAATAGTGATAAAAGATTTTTCTCAAAATCCAGCATTTTATGTGTTCTTATTCCGGGTCTTCTCAAAGGCCCTGTATACCTTATATTAGTGTCGTAGCACTCCCCATATATTGGTATGTCTGGAAAACTACGAGCAAAATCAGAAAACCCCAAACACGCCACCTTCACTGTGTGTACTAAAAACCACCCTGGTATACAGGGCCTTCTGTATACCAGGGGTTCCCAAACTTTTTGGTACTGCGCCCCCTTTTCTTGAAATGAAATCCTCCCACGCCCCCTCCCCATTACATTATAAATTATGAATGCGTATGGATGTTGTTGAATTCTATCTCATTCAAAACGCTGATGTGTTGCTGAATGCTAATAATTCAACTGGTCTCGCGCCCCCCTTAGTTTGTCTTGACGCCCCCCAGTTTGGGAACCTCTGCTCTAAACCGTATATTAGTATTTACCTAATAGATAATACAAAACTTGAACATATCCTCTCCCTGCCAACTCGCTCTCTGCCACCGTTTGGTAAATATTTATGTAAAATTTTGTTGAATTGTGAACAACAACGCAAACATTGAAATCAGGAACATGCTGTTTGGTGTGAACACTCCCTAATAAGTAAACACACTAGGCGCTACCTTCCCATTTCTTCTCATTATTTATGAAAAACCAAATTCGTGATATTTCTGTAATTTACCACCTTTTTTTGTGATATGAATGCTTTCATAACGAGTGTTACGATTGTATTCTGTAATTTTTCCGGAAGTTTTGGCATTTTTTCGGGAGAGCAAAAACAAGATTATATAATTTTGACCCAAAATTTTCCCCTTATATAAATATATCAGTTGGTTAAATTTGGATACTACGTCAAGTATTAAAACCATAATGAAGGTTATAAATTGGCTATGTACGTCACTGTTATTTTGGTACTATATATTTCATTGAATTGTTTTTTTTTTCATTGAATGTATTATGTATATTTCATTGTGTTATTATGTCACAATATTTGTGGTCATCATAGCATTAGAAGGTATTTTCAACAATCACAAAAAAATCATTAAGCCTAAGCTACACTTTAACAGTATTTCTCTTATAATACTAATACCTCTTTTCGCTTTTATCAAAGCTACACAATTTTACTCAGGAGGCTGAGGTAACTCTAAACACAACCAATGCAAGCAGTAAATTTAGAAAAAGACTTTCATCAAATTTTCAACTTCCTTGGCGCAAGCTGATTAGGATACACACTCTGTCACGGACATGTCCTTTGGTAAGTAAACTTCTCTTAATTTCATTTCTAAATAATTTAGTAGCCAGCGTCTATGGCACGTTGAATACACCAGTTCCCGTTCGATCACTAAAGTTAAGCAACGTCCAGCGAGGTTGTACCATGTGGGTGTCCACGTGGGTTCGCTATTTTCCGGCTCAACCCAGGCTGTGGGTGAGGTCAATGTGGGTAGCTGGTTTACAAGTTTCCAGCGAATGTAAAACCCTCGTCTTGAATGACCAATAGATGTTAAAGAAACAATAAGCCAAATTAAAATAATAATAATAATAATAATTTAGAAAAAATACTGTAGAAAAAAAATGGACCAGATAGGCGAAAGACATAGCGGATCTAGGGGGGGGGGGG